>LGAG01000463.1:315539-345221 GCA_001278395.1 Lerema accius
CCAAATTCTATTATAGTAACCTACTCTTTTCTTATGTAGTGTAATTCATCTAGTTTATACAGCATTAGAGAAAAAGAATATGAGCCTTTTTGCAGCCAAATATTTCAATTAGATATAAGTATAGATTTTTCATTTTGTTATCATATTTCTTTAAATAGTTTTTTATTGAATGTTTTTGCCATTCTATATGTAATAACGTAAATAACTATTGCTGACGTAATCACCATCTAGTATCCTCTGCCTCTATGATATCAAAAATAATCAAAGGAATTACCCTCCCGACCCTTTATAATGGTTACGTAATACTTGAACCGCCCCTTATACATAATACGGTGTTGACAACACAATGTAACTAAGGATATTACATTAAAGATTCACATAGGAGCATTATTCTATCGCAAATTCTACGTAATATTTATGCTACGCATAGCATTATGCTATGTAGAGGAATTTGTATTTCCTAGATCTTAGTGTGTGAATAGGTAAATAGCTTCTTTCTCCGTAAGCGAATTGAAGCGTATCTTCTTCGCGTTTGAAACTAAAAGGTCCAATTTAACTATTTCATAAAAGATTGTTAACAGTTAAACCACAGAAAAGATGCTGTTGGCATCGACTACTTTTTAAAGCACTTATAATATTATAATTATGAGGTTCTAAGCCGTAGTCTCTTTACTGGCAATAGATGTTGTGTCAGCCACCTTCTCTTTCCATCTTCAGATCCTTGTCAACCGGTTCAATGAACATAAGTAGAACGAATTAAATGAGTCAAAATACGATGGGTTTACTAGTTGACTATCCGAGTTCTGTTAGCTATCTTTTAGATCCATCTTCAGGTCAGGTCATGATTCTTTTACAACATTTTTTAGTCATTCGTGTATATTTGTTTAAAGAAGCAGATCTGTTTACATTGTGTTCACATAAAAAAATCACTTAAGTCAAGTAGGTACCTACTTGACATTTCCTTAAGTTGTTTGAGACTTTGTTAAACAATTTATATTTAAAGTGAAACGAAGTAATGAATTCCAAAAACATTGGGTATAAAAAAACTACACCGGCAAGCCGTTGCACTGCATACAAGTTAACTGCTTCTGCAGGTATGAATAAAATCTTGGGAACTGTATCACTTATGTCGCACACTATGGTATATAAGGAAACAGGAAAATATTTTTAAATAATCATCGTAACAATTTCGTAGAACAATAACAAATAAAAGGTGTAGGTACCTACTGCTAAATTGTATTAGCTAACATTTCTGAATACTTCATTGTCATGATCAAAAGTTGCCATTGAAGCGTAAAGCAATTTTTTAAAAGCTCACACACATTATACCATAACAATGTTCTGTAATGATTCCCTGTGCCGCGAGTACCTACCGTCAAGAACAAATTCATTACCGCAACGAAGTAGTGCTACTGATTTGTCATTGTGATAATTTCGTATACTCATGCCACATTACAGCTTTCGAACCCTAAGTCTGAGCTAGATCCAAGATAAACAGACGGACGGAAGAGCAGACGAACGGATATAATGTAGTGTAGGTTTCCGTTTTTTCTACAAAACCCTGAAAAGGAATAAGGGACTCCATCCACGCTAGAACCTAGGCGTGGGGTATCTTACATAGTAAGGGGTGATGGCACCAGGTCTCATTTATTGAAGGGTGATAGGCAACGCAGATAGGTACCATACTATATAACCCCGACGGTTGTCATGAACGGTAATAGGACAAAATCGATACTGAATTATTTATGTCTTTCGATCAGCCTCGTGACTCGGTAGCAAAATGCGTTCTTTTCTGGCCAGCAACGCGACCATGTCTTCTGAAATCAGTTAGTGATGACAATGGGCAATGGTGACCACTGACCACCACTTACCATTATATGGCACATCATCATCTGAGTGAGACATTTTGTTGTAGCTGAAAATGAATGGCGTAGAAAGGCCATAAATCATAATCAAGACTGGAATCCTCCCAGACTGGAATGGTCCTTTGGAGTTTTTCAACTCCACCACAATTTTTTTACTCGTCAGCAAGAAATATCCCATGGAAGTCGTCTTCACTCCTTGGGATATGACTTGCTACTGAGCTTTGGATTTTGCCTGAAAGGCCCTGTGTCTCGCTATTTATACTGGTCCACGACGCAGGCGCGCGCATGCCCAGTTATGTCAGTAAATGAAATAGGACCTCGATGTTATTTCAAACTCCTTCAATAATGGTTCAGTAATTATATAACGTGGCTACGCTGGTACAACCATTATTGGGCCATTATATGGGCAAGTTATATAACTGACAAGAGTAACACCATTCATCAACGCAACACGCTGCTCCTATGCGGATTAACTGAGGTATCAGTAGCTAACTCAAGGTTCGTTTCGTCATAATGACTGCTATATATCTAAGTATAACAACCATCATTTACAACTCCACCTTCGTATCCTCAGAGGCACATAAAAAAATTTTTGCTACTAATGGTCACCAAACTTCTACGGATCGCATCTGTGTTGACTCGATCACTCAGGACTCAGGACAGTATCGATGGGCAAATATGGATTCGATGTCAAAACTATTCTAGCTACATGATTATGTTATTAAAAGAGAAGGAAGAAAGTTTTTGAACATATCACTATTTTGGTAATTTCAGACTCAAAGGGCAAGGCCTTTGATCTCAACTAATTGATTGGAGTTAATTAAAAAAAAATTGTGGGAAGTCCAGTAGGTAGGTACTTACTGAATTGACTGAATCTGATTTGGATTGAACTGTTTCAGGTAGCCTAATAAAATTTGGTAAGATTTGTACGGGGCATGCGCATTTCCCTGTATCTTTCAGCCGGCTTTTACCAACCTACTTCTTCAGTTCAGTAGCAATGAATATGCCAAGAAGAGAGGTTGAACCTCATATCATATGATTCTACTATGTCCTCATTAAAACGATGATAGTTCTAGAACTATGTACTGAATATATTATTATGTACATTATCTTTATTATTTACTTCACACATTGAAGCTTAAATCGTATCATAAATTTCGCGCAACTCAAATAAATTATTGTGGATCTATAGAAACATAAAAAAAAGAAAATTGTGTACGTAATTTTTAGAAAAACTCACGTTATAAAGTAGCCTTCCGCTAGTTTAAAAATATCATAATTTTTACCCCATGTAGGAACCCAGGATCTAAACCCTCGTAGGCTTGTCTTGTAGTAAACTATCGAAGCAACTTATTGATGATAATTGCATAAATTGATACTTAAGTACAGTACTTATACGTACTTAGTATTGATATTTAAGTACTTACAGCTATTATCTGTTAGCAAAACGTTTCTTCTGCTAAGTTTCATAACGATTACCAATTGGAAGTACTAAGGCAAGAATCGCATACTTATGTCTACTCACGCCTTCACAGGGTTTATAGACCATTGTTCTTTAATACAAAAGCGAAGTACAAATGCAAAAACGATGAAAATATCTCGTACAAATCCAAGACGCAAAATGATGGGCGGTTCGAATCTGGCGTATGGTATAAAGATTCCAAGGAATAACGTAAGAAAATTAGTTATTGATTAAAATTAATTAAATCAAGGACCAAGCTTATTAATGCTCAAGAAGATTAGTTGTTTTAGACTCAGACTAGATGGTTCTTAAATTATACGTGATGAATAGATTTAGACTCGGCGTGCACTAGGTAGCCATGCTGCGGCAGCCGAAATGTTTAAGAAATTCGTAGCTGCTTGTGCGCCGGCTCACATACAACGCCATAATGTTCGTCTAGCTGTCTATTTCTATGGTATGTCTTATTCACCGGTTGAAGTTCGGTTACTCCGGGATTAATAACATAATACTGCTGTTCACCAACATCAACTGTAAAGCATCAAGTATCGAGGCGTACAAACGACTGTGTGCCGTCTTTATTAATAAAACGTGTAGTTATGATTAAAAATAATAAACGCAATAAGAATGCATTTAAGAGTTCTTCATAGCTTGTTAACAAACATACTTGTGCAATTCTGAATTCAAATAAAAGAGGGCTTATGAGGGCTTTTAGGGTAGGTAAATACACTATATTTCATTCGCTGAGCGTGTTATTACTAGCTTTTATCCATCAATCAGCCATTTAATGTCCAATGTTGGACATTACACGGATGTCAACATGGTACTCGCTTTGGCCTTAACACAGGATATATATATTTTTTTTCATTTTACTATGTATATTATGTAAAATATAATCTATACTAACTATCGCACTTGCTTCGCTTCCAGAAAAAAACTACTAACTTGACTATTAAGACGATTCTAATAGCAGTTAATTCTAGTAACCGAGGATTTATTTTAAAATAACACACAATTCTTTGCAAAAAGTAATTATTTATTTCGCTAGCTGCCGCTTTACTAAAAAGCGTGGCAATATAAGAAAACATCTACAGTTATATTCTCTAATCTGATTACAGTAGTTTTGGTGTATATAATAGTTGCTAATAAACTTCTGTACTGTATGTTACATAGTCGAAGAAACGAAAACAATATTAAATGAAACAGCTCTAACTACAACAAGAAATATTCAACATACGTGTTGTTTTAACACATAACAAGTTCATCCAATAACAGTCCTATTCAAAATCCACAAAATCAATCAATAGTATTACTAAAATATTTCCATGATAACAGATATTCTAGAACAATCATCCGCCAAAAATATCGATACCTCTGGGCTCAAAGGTCGTAAAGGACATTTGGGCGAATTATATAATATTCTGTTACATGAAAATATTTATCTATCTCGTGTAAATACTTCTTATGTAATACATTAGAATCATGCACATACTCTATAGCGATTATAACTAATTATTGCTGTAAATAAGTGCACATATTCTATGGATTTCAATTACTTAACATTAAGTTAACAAAAGAAAAAAATACCTGTAGGTATAATTTTTATGAGGCGATATTGTTTAGTTGCTATTTAATTTAGTCTAAAAGGCCATCACTATTTTCAGTCGACAAATTTTATCTATAGTTGTTTATTGCTTTTAGAATAATCTGTGTAAGGCAGTGACGTAACACATTTTTGAGTGAAAATAGTAAATATTGCTTAAGGTCATGTCGTCCGCTTAAATTTGGACTTTTTTACTGTAGACGTAAAGTTTATTTTACATCAACAGTGAAACCCTGTGTTTCGGCGAATCACAAAGCATTATTGCACATCAGTTTACTAAAACCGCTTAAAAATAAATTCCAAGCCAATCACAAACAAACCATTGCACGATGATATTAACAGATTCTGTAACATGTTATAATTTGTAATCTCAGACTAAAAAATATAGACACACTCTTCGGAACAAAAGAGTGCCCGGAAAACGTAACGTAATTAACAAATGATAACGTTTCTAGTACATTGCTCGGGCGACTATAATCTGTGGAGTAAGCCAGATCGTAAGAAAAAATCGATCGAAGACCGAGTCTATATATTTTTTGGTCTGAGTTTGTAATGTATGATGTATATTGTATGTGTCATCAAAAATGCTGGAATGTTACGGAGTACGTTCGTAGCCAGTAGCCATAGTTGAATCAACCCCTAATATGGTTTCGTAAACAGAATAATTTTTCAAACTTAGCTAACAATCACCTCTGAATCAGAATTCAAACTCCCTCTAATGCTAAATCATCACTAACGGCTTAATGCTTTAATTATCGTGTAACCAATGGCACTATCGGTATTACTTCGCGTTGTGTCAATTAGCAATGCCGCTGTTAACGTCAAACGGCTTTAAGCTATCTAGCTGATCTGTACTATTTGTAGCAAAACTCCGTTATTAGACCCACCGCTTAAGGCGTAAATTTTATAGCTACAATTAAAGCACTAAGCCGTTAATCACTAACTATAACAATAATCCAGGCGCAGCACTAGAGTTAGGAAGTTCAACCATTCTTTATTCGTTATTGTGGAGACATTTTAGGCACTATTTTCTGGATTTTGTTAGAACTTTTCTTGTTAATGTCTGAACACGGTTCACTATTCTCAGTGAACTGTGACATGGTAGCAAGTCACGACTTGCGTTTGTTTCTTAACTTTCAGGATCTGTTCTTTATTCGATGATCTGAAATAAAAAATATGCATAATAATACCAATATTATGACTGAACTTGCATTTGAAATACATAGGGCTATTTTACACCGAAAAAAAAATGTTTTAAGAAATAAAAAATGTAAAAAATATACAAAAGATGATTAGATGAGATATGAGAAGAAGACTTGTTTTTTTTAGATTATATATATAAGTTTGCGCTTAACTACGATACTACGAAATGGAAAACAAAGATGTAATCTTAATAGAAACCTTTTAACTTAGACT
Source organism: Lerema accius (assembly GCA_001278395.1). Classification (NCBI taxonomy): domain Eukaryota; kingdom Metazoa; phylum Arthropoda; class Insecta; order Lepidoptera; family Hesperiidae; genus Lerema; species Lerema accius. The sequence continues at coordinate 321,883 of LGAG01000463.1, forward strand.
TACAGAAACCGATATTATAATCGTATAGGAACACCTAAATTGGCAACATAATAGTCCTTTTACTAACTAATACTTTACTATATAATTACTTACTATTTCGTGGCAAGACGACAGCTTGGTCATCGGGAACAGTGCAGCAATGCAAGTTATTATGGAACAGGTACTGGATGGTTAGGTGTTTGTCTTCTCCTACTGATGGATCGAAGAAACCAGGCAGTTCAGACTGAAAATAAAACGGATACTGTGTAGATTACGCTCAGTTTCACCCGACTACGTTAGGCGGGTAATGTTTTCCAAGCGCATGTATGTATATTATGTATATATGTACTCATTACCTCGAAAATACAGAGTAACCTTTAAACAATTGAAAGTTAAATACGTAAAAAATATGTTTGGAAATGGACATAATATACTCAAACGCTAAGATAATTTCGCTTTCAATATCAGACAAACTGTGGAAGCTATTTAAAGCCTTTAATAATGTACAAAAATAACCACACATCAATTTAAGAGGATAAAAAGACTGCACGCGATTTGTCGTGCGCTTATCTTGGCCAGTAATTACGTCGCGGTTCTTCTCAAAGCATTATTTTAATCAAAGGACAAGGACAATATGCGTCATAGTTAGTCGCGGGAACCGAAACGTGTGAGTCATGTTCTAAAGCTTCCAGAAAATTCATGCAGATTTAAAACAACTAATCTAATTATAGCCACGAAAACTTACGAATTTTTATTTATGATTGACGAAATATTAGAAAAATACCGTGTGTTCGCAAGTATTGTATTATATATTTTTTTCGTGTTATACTGTTAGATATGTGTATGAGGTAAAACTACTCATCGGATTAACTATTTGTCCAACTAAAATTACTCAAAAGGTTCATTTGTACTACAGAGGTTTGATGTACTGTCACACTCAAGAAAAAGACAGATTAATATACATTACCTTACTAGCTTCTAGTAGTTCCAATCGTGATGTCTTGACGAGGCATTGCAACGGGATAGTGACGTCAATAACTTCAGAATACGCAGATGGAGACTCTGGAGAGATACCATCACCGGTTTGTTCCACACCAATCTCATGACTCGATGCATCTGACATACAAATATAGACCTTATTACACTTACAATATCGACCACCAATATATTTTCATCGACTACGAAAAGAGTCGTAAACAGGGTTATGTTTTTCTAGTGTATGTATGTATGTCCATTATTTTGGCATGCTCTAAAGCTTAAACGGCTTGAGTTGTCATTAGATTTGTCTCGATTATGAAAGCGACATACGTTTTTTTTTTTTTTTAAATACTCCCCATAATTTTCTGTAGTTGCGTATTTTATTTTTCTTTTCATAATTACTAGTATAGTCGTATGTATAAGTGTCGGTATGTATGTATCACCGTCAACAACCCCAACAGCTTAAAGAACTCCAATGAGAAAATGTTGCAATATATATTGTCGCAAATGCCACTTGAGAAGTTATCAATGAGAACTATTCATAATATGATTTTACGGTTATCATTACTGAAATTTTACGGTTATTTCAATAACGTGCATTATAACATATTAACCTGACGGCAGTTTTCCATACAAGGCCTTTATTATGACCAATCCCTTCTTTTTCTCCTCATCCTTCCTAATCCTAGAATATGTTTCTCGCATCAATTCTACTGTTGCCCGAGCTTGACGTTGCATTTCTTTCAATCTGTAATACGAACAAATTATTAGTATGTACATTATATATCTTAGTATTTACAACATAAATTACTTTTGATTTAATACTGGCTGCATTATTTATAAGACAAGTATTTTTTATCTGTGTAAAAATGTTTAATTTATAGTCAATATATGAAATGAGCTATCTATGGTTACATACGAGTATAACTATATATACATATACATGAAGACAGGTCATATAGTATGTTTTATAATTTTAATTAATTACTCCGTCTTAGTAACTAATAGGTCACCTAATGAACGTCAAAATAATTAAAAAAAAACTTTGCTTTAGTTCGTTAATTTATCAAATATCTGATATAGATATAGTATAATATATCTCTTCAGTAATATGAAAATGTGTGAGTTTGGCGACACTGGTTTTCATAGAAAATTCGTAAGTTGCTTCCTCTAACTGCATGTATACAGATACATCTTAGCTCTGTTGTTTCGACAGACAATACCTATCATATCACCGGCTTTATGAAAGACAAGATTGCACAAACCTTTCAAAATTAGCCTCCATAGACCTTTGCCGTTCGCGTTCTTGCTTCTCCCTCGCAATGGGATCCAATATTAGTTTCTTGAGCAACATCCACGACACCAAAGGCACCACAGTGGCATAGAACACCGGGGACGGCATCACCTCTTCACACAAATGTATTGGCACCACTATAGTTTGCGAAGAACACGTCCATCTGAATTGTATTGAAAAAATAACTTATTTCTATATCATAATAATTATAATTCAAAATATAATATAAAATTACAGCTTACATATTTGTCACTTCTATATGGTTTAATTGATTCTAATATTATACCTTACCTGACTCGACCAACGATTTCACAATTTATTTTATACTCGAAATTTCTTATCAATAAAAATGTGCACTATGTTCAATAACCTCTGCTAATCCTGTAGATTTCGACAACAGCGCCACCTATCGAATCTAATTTCAAAACTAAATATTCAAAGACCCTCTCTAATATGACATGCACTGACGTACTTGTCATAATATTTTATTCATAACTAGTGGATTCACCCACGTTTTGCTTCGCTAAACCTATGCCGAAACGAAGATAAAGTAGCCTAAGTTACTCCTTACAACATCAGCTATCCGCCAGTGAAAGCCCGTCAAAATCTACATAAGTATGCACTTAATAAACATTAGCTATTTAATATTACAAATATTACAAACAGACACTTCAATTATATTTAGTTGTATGGATTATAACATCATCACTCACTTGAGTTTCAACATAACACCACTAGGAACACCTAACATTACTGCGGCTGATACGCTGCTATTTTGTGACACTTTCTTCTCAGCACCATACTCTGCTATGGCGCCGAATGTACCAAATCTGGAACGAAGAGACACATATGGACTATTTGTATACTTCATATATAATCCACAACTCACCAATACCAATATAATAATATTGAAAATTTATCAACAATTTATCAATTCCATCAGGCCATTTCAATATAAAATAGTTGGAAGATTAATGGCTGATGAAAAGCAAATCGCATAAAGATTAACAAATGTTATCTAAAATATTGCCTGAACATTACAGTTTTTATTATTCATTTAATGTCTCAGAACCAATGTATTTGATTATACCAGGATTTCACTATAGAATTCGGTTCTTACTGAAAACTCTCTGACGTTTAAAAAATCGCCATTGATTCAGAATCGAATCGAGCTAACTCGTATAATGAAAACTCAGCTTTAGCTTTCTATATCAACCCTAAATAATAAAAAAAACATAGTTTAACAATGGTAAAGAACGATAAGTATAACAATGGAAAGAATGTAATATGATTGTACAGATAGCATTGCAGTTTCTACGACATTAGCGTTGAATTATATAATCAAGCTCAGCGTATGATCGCTAATTATTTAGCTATGAAAAAAAAAATAAGAAAAAGCGTTCGCACGATATATTTTGTACTTTAAAAAAGTAATTATTAGTAATAGAAAAACAAACAACTAAAAAAAATAATTAAAAACAAAAATTATAGCCTGTCTCTCTCACAATCAAGACGAATAAAATGACGCACCATAATTATGTTGAAATGCGTTAAGCCGTTTAAGCGCTAAATCGTTACTCTCCTTTGCAATCGAGTAAAAACAATAATATTTTAAATAAACTTAAATAATGTTCGCGTGAGTACTAACATCAGTTCTTGAAAGAGAGGCACAGCCTTATATTTAGGCCAGTTATGTATTTTTATAGTCATCGCAAGTAACTTTGCACTTATGATAATAATTAACATAGAATGGGAGTTCGCAAGGTTGGCATATTGGAATACATAATGGTCCATGTAGAATATATAACACCACAGAGAAATATACAAAAAATTATAAATTGTTCATGGTTTGGTTTCAAATGTATGTCTTTTATAAATTTATAATAATGGTCAAATCTAGTGAATGGTAATAACACTACTTATATTTATCAAATTCAAATTACAATTCAAATTATAAACATTTTTTAATACACTCTTTGTTTTAGCTAGAAATAATCTATCATCAAAAGTCCAATAATTTTGACACCCAATGAAATATTAATGTTAATAGCCTACTTTGACTGTAATATCCTCTAAGCAAATTGAATTATAATACACACATCACACAGCTTAAAAAGTTTAAAATACTCACTTCAAAGCAAATCGAAGTTTCATCTCATAATGAGGTAGTTTTCTCATAAGGCTGAACGATATAAAAGAGTGCGGGTTGCCAATCTGAATGCCAGTGTTTGTGTGATATTTCTCAGAATCCCGCACATATGTTGATGTCATAGAAGATCCACTTTGACCGCCCGCACGATATGTAAGATACCCCACGGAATGGGCATCTAATTGAATTGCCATAGCTGTAACAAGAAACGTAACATTATAATGTTTTCAATAGAAAAGTATTAGCAATTTAAAGCTGAAGAGTTTGTTTGTTTGTTTGAACGCGCTAATCACAGGAACTACTGGACCGATTTGAAATTTTTTTTAGTGTAAGATAGTCCATTTATCGAGGAAACTTATAGGATATATAACATCACGCTAAGATGAATAGGAGAGGAGCAGCAAAAAAAATTGTTCCAGAAACGGGAAAATTACGCAGACGGAGCCGCTGGCGACTTCTAGTACTGTATACTTTTTCAACTAAAACAAGACTAGATTTACAAACGCAGACCACTCTAACTTTACCAATAAAATATTTATTAAAAAAAAACTAAAGTTAATTGATAATGCTACTTACTTGATACCAGACTTGGTACTATCCCTCTAGGAGTAAATTGGAAGACTGTGCCACAGTTAAGGAATGTTAGTCGAGTCATAGTGCGGAATATCTTGAAGCCCAGCAGTGGGCCATTCCCAATCCCACACTCCACCTCTGTCCAACCCTTCTCCGAACTAAGATGGCGGTTAGACACATTGACTGATCCTGATCCTAGAAATATTAAATGTTTTTTTTAATAAAATGGGATAATAAAGTCTTACAAGTACTTATTACTTCCTTTCCTTGTAAACATTCTTCATCTTAATCATGGCAAAACACGACACCTAGAAGTGAAGTACGAATCGCTTCTATATTGTTATCGGACATATTAAAGAATAATAAGGGTGATTAATAAATTCTCTTACGCAATCATGAAAAATTGCTTGTATCATTCCAATCTTTTAGCCCATAATAACTTTTTAAATCGCCTCAATTATTCAACAAAACCAATGTATAATTCATATGACTTGCAACACGAAAACAGGGTCCAATTACATAAATACATACCAATTCCATTCTGAGTTGATATATTTCCAGACAAGGTCACTGTATTCCTTAATGTGACCGGAGCATCTACAGATTGTTGAATGGTCATTCCAGAAACTTCTATATTTGGTATAATTGTTGAGTCCTCCCTGTTAAAAGGTACACAGTTTATTAATTTTAGTTTCATATACAAATAATGTAAGGGACATATTTCTAAGCAAATTTTTTTTAAAACCAACCAAAAACAAAAGACTGTTTATGTAAACAATATTATTATAGTTGCTATGAAGGTAAGGGAATACAATTAAGTATAGTGTAGAATAACAATATGTATAGAACTTACAGAATTTCATATTCATCATAATACTTCATGAACAAATCAGTGGCATTAATTGAGAGAGTGATGGTTCCACGAGGGTTAGCACTTTGCTGTAGTCTCCTTTCTTCTCTTTCCCTCTTTAATCTGATAAAGAAAAAAAAACAAATTATTGACATAAACATTAATATTCAAATTATAAAGAAGTTGAGTGATTTGTATTCACTTAGGAAATTAAACACACTATATTATTTCCTAATTTAATTCCTAATCCACAATCCTAATTCCCATCAATGACAAATGACAACTCATATGGCACAATGGCTACCAATTTTTCTTCAACATGGTCTAGCAAATAATTTGTGAAATGAAGTCAGCATTATTCAGCAATAACTATACTTTATGTAGTATGTATGTGCGTGTAGAAAGTCTAATCAAGTTTTATGTCGTACAAAATAAGAATAATGACTTGGAGAAAAAACCAAATCAATACTATTGCACAATATGGCACAAAAGTTGCCTCTGAGTTGCGTGTTGATTAAAAGTTACTATAAAATAGGGTTGATACTTTGAAGAACATCTTTACCTTTCATATTCATCTCTAATTTCTCGAGGAGTGCGTGTGCGAAAGATGATTTCCCATCCATCTACCTCTAATCCTCTTTTACCTGAAATAGAACAATTTGATATTAATAGTAAATGCATTATAGTTACTCAATATCACAACATAATATGCAGCTCAATTTAATGATGAAGCAGATAAAGGAAAGCATTGATATAAAAGAAGGTAGCTTGTTAGATTGAAATTTATTAAATATCATACATTTTTAAATTTCTTTATTTAGTTATAATATATTCCTTATATTATACAGTGTTAATTGTTGATACAAATTTTAAACTCCAATTTACACCTTTAAGATTCAAAAATGTTTTATCAAAGCTCTCTCCATACTTAAAGATGCCCTGTATAATGTTCCATGCAGGTTCAATGGTTCAAACCCCAAGCTATTTGTTTTCTATCAATCTTAAGGTAGACAACAATAAATAGGATTCAAAAAAATAAAAACTACTGTAAAGACTTTAAGAACCTAATAGCAAGCACTGCAGTATTACAATAATAATTGAAACAAATAAGGAGGGAGTTTTTTTTTCATGAGATGTAAAACTAACACCAACATTAAAACTTACCTAGTGTATCATAAATAGCTCTTTTATGGGAATCTGATAATACTTCATATGCTTCTTTAACCTTGTTAAATATCTGCTCAGCCCATTTCTGCTTGTTCGGGTCTGTGCTGTGCTTGTCTGGATGAAACATGCGTGAAAACCGGCGGTAAGCACTATTTATCTCCTCTGGAGATGCCTGAAATAGGAAAACACTTATTTAATTTCTAGAATATGTAATAACAAATGACAGTTTTTAATGTTTAGTTAACAATAACATGATTTATAGCTTGAGAACTTCAATAGGTTAACATATAGGTATGAACCTTATCTAGATAGTTTTTTTTTTCACCCACTATAACCTAAAATTATAAATACGGTTTAATTACTGCTTTGGGGGTTCTTAAGTCATTTTGTATCTATAATTTGATACGGAAACTTTGGTTTTGATTATTAAATTCAAGATTATATAATAATGTTGCAACAGTAGTCGGTTTGACGAAATGTAACATGTGATTAGATATTCACCGTTTTGGAAACATTCAGTAATTGGTAAAAGTTATCTTCAAGCAGTATACTTTCACCGTCCTCGTCCATTTTGGATGATGCGATGAAATTTAACCCTAATCTAGATTTTCGTTCGACGAAAATGTTCTCGTTTGATTTCTTTTTTTACCGCCGCAATGACAGAACACTAGTGCCGACAGGGCTAGAAGACGATACGAGATACGGATTCGGAAAAAAATATGACAGCTGTACACTATTTTATGATTGACATTTGTGATTGTCACAACACTTGTCAAAAGTGAAAGCATAGATCTTTTTTTTTCTTGTGTTGTGTGGAAAGCATACATCAATTCGAACTAAAACAGGCAAAATAGAGACAGCGCAAAATTCATCATGTGATGTATTATATCCTACATAGAGTAATAATATACAATACTCTAAGATATCCTATTACGAGGCGCTTAGAATAATCGCTTAGACTGGGTGTTATTTGCCAAACTTACAATACAAATTGAACAGTATGTAAAATAAATGGCAGCGCTAATGCAGTAGTGTTATAATATTGCTACACATGACACAATCTTATTTTAACAGTTGTCAAAATTATGTATGTAAATACAGTGACGTCCATAAATATCTGACCCCCCCTGAAAAACAACTTCCTGGTGTTGGATTGAATTGATATTTTGTATTAATGGGATGACACTGTAATATTATTATGCAGTGAAGCTGATCGGATGATGAGGATGTCCTTGCCACAATGACTCAAACGAGTTCAATTTCGATGAAGCTGCGTTGTTTACTCAAGGAGTTTCTATGGCCACCTTCGGTCCCCAAAATCAGATCAGCTTAGTTAAAAAAAAAATTGTAGTGTCATATCATTATGCATGCAAAAATTCAGCTGAATCGGACACCGGGAAGTTGTTTTTCTCGGGGGGTCAGATATTAATGGCTCCTAGGCGGATCAGATATTTATGGACGTGACTGTACCTTTTTTCCAAAGTAATATTTAATCTCTAGGGGGTAGGGTATAGTAGAAACTGTGGGTATGGCATAACGGCACTGCAGTACAGGAATAGAGCGGTTTCCGTGCGTATACCAGATTTGTCCAGATTTACCGTCAAGATCAGGATCAGACTAGAGTGACAGTCGGCGCGGTGTATTGTGTGTATTCGAGGGTTGTTTTGAAATTACGCTTATTTGGCATTAAAAGTTTCTATTCCAGTACAATGCTCCGTAATAAACATAGACAATTTTTTGTAATAGAAACATCAGCTATCTGCGATCTTACTACTCTGCGCTCAGTTATACAGATAACTGAGCGTGCATTTAAAAAAAAGAAATTCTAAACCTTAGTTTGTGACCTGTAGATAGGTATATGGAGTTGGGTATATACTTACATGTTGCTCGTTTCTTTTCTACAATAAATTGAATAATAATATTATTTTGTCAATGTTTCGTTTCAAAATCGTGCTGCATCTTCTAGAAGGTGGAATTTAAGTGCTAGACATAACGACCAGGCAGAATTGTAACAGGTGAACAAAATGTTTTTTTCGATAACTATTTTTGTTTTCATTCTTGAACTGTTCTGAATTTTAACTACATGTTTTTTATAACTGTAGTTTGTTGAGTTTATTTGCCAAACTTGCTAATTTTGTTGATAAAAGAAAAAGTGGTGACAACTTTGTGTCGGCATTATTTGTATCTCCTATTTTTGTGTAGGTGTAGTTCATAGAATACTTAAGAAATGCATTTTGAAGGAAGGTAAAATAAATAAATTCATTCCATTGAAAAGTATCTAAATTACCAACGGAATGTATGATATGTCAGAGATGCACCAGTAATCTCACTAAGTATGCACTGATGCATACTTTGTAGGCTTTCCCCTGATGATATCATTAATTATGCTCAAACACAACTCAGGTGAAAGTTCTACTGTATGGATAGCTATATGCCAATAATATTGCTAAATAAATTATGTTACACTAATTTTCCTAACAAGTTTCTGATAAGACTTTCTTTAAAAAAACTTAGCATGTTTTCCTGCTGTGTGCATGTGTAATTCTTGCATGCAATCTCCAGAATAAGAGTCATAAATACTAGAATGAGGCATGTATTGTAACTGCCCTTTTATTATTAAAGTATTTTACATACATATATAGAGTAGGCTATTTCAAAATGTGGTCAAACCTTTGGTAATCTCTGAATTGCAAAAACAAAATAAGATGGATACAAATAAATCTGTTACGTCTATTTTCTATTGTAGTGAGGACCTGCTAAGGTATTTTTATATCACATCACAATATAATTTCACATTAATAAGGTACATTAACAATGTCAAATTATTTTTTCACTAGTTATTGGAAAAGGAAATCCTGTTATGAATTTAGGATAATTATGCCATTGTATGCTTATTCTTCTTCTTACTTTTATTATTTATTTCATTTTTGATGTTCCAATTTGCCTTTGCAGTTTTGATGATAAGTATTGTTATTATGTCTTTTTATATTATCTTAATTGAAATAAATTCTCCTTTCTGGAAAAAAAATTCTAAAGGCTTTGAGAAAGCAGACATAATGTTTACAGAGAACTTTGTGAATAAATTTTGACCTTAAATTTTCCTTTAACATGTATGTACGATTACCTCTTCATTATTATCCTTGATCATATAATATCTGTTTAGATAGACAATAATCCTCTAAATATATCATAATATTCCAATATTAAGAGTTTCATCTGGCTAGGATCACCGCATTGTAGCAATTACCATAAGTACATTAGTTACAGTTTTTTACAACTCCTTCTTTTATATTTATTTAGGACTAGGACTTAATTGAGGCACTGAAATTTATTACAATATTAATTACTGCCTTATGTTTCTTTAACAATGTACTATAGAATGTCTGTATGACCCTTATTATTGTGACCTTGCTTAAAACTTTCTAATCGAATAATTGGTATTGTTTCATGTTGACCAGAATATCAATGTGGTGTTGCCTGTATAATTTGTAAATTAGTACTTACAAATATATTGTATAGACGCTGACAGGAGTATTAAGACTTGTTTTATTGTAAACAAAAAGTATCTTTTGCTTTGTTAATTCCAGGTACTTAACAAGGAGGAACAGCTATGCCGTCTACTCATCTGAACTTGCGGGAAGATGATGTGGTACGCTTGGCTCTCGAATTCTTGCACAATCGTGACTTGCACATCACTCAGCTTTCTTTGGAAAGAGAGACGGGTGTCATTAATGGCAATTTTGGGGATGATGTCTTATTTCTAAGACAACTTATCCTCGACGGACAGTGGGACGATGCCCTCGGGTTCATTCAACCTCTAAGCGCACTTAATACTTTCCAGACTAACAAATATCGTTATGCTATACTAAGACACAAGTACATCGAACTATTATGCATTAGATCCGAAATCAAGGCTTACAATAATGTCGAAAATATCGTCGATGAAGTTGTGAAGGTACTGAGCGACCTAGAAAAGGTCGCGCCCTCTAAGGAAGAGTACTCAAATCTATGCTTACTTTTAACCTTACCTAGTATTACGGATCATGCACAATTTAAGAAATGGAATCCTAGTAACGCACGTGTTCAATGTTTTCGTGAAGTGTATCCTCTAGTAGAACATTTTTTGCCATGTGATAAGAAATCTAGTGGAGCTACGCCTAAATGTGCGAAAAATGATCGACTAATGCAATTACTTATTAAAGGAATTTTATATGAGTCATGCGTAAATTACTGCCAAGCTAAAGCAACGGGGTCAAAAGAGGCGCAGTCTAATGAAGTGAATTTTTCGCGGCTCTTAGACGGTTCTGGTTTCGATGAATCCGATTTGAGCCTATTGTCATGGCTGCAGTCTATTCCGGCGGAGACTTTCAGTGTACCTTTCGAGCAACGAATGTTGAATGTAGATGTGGAAAAGTTAGAAAGACCATCGCTGCATACTTCGTGGACGGAACACATGCTCGTCACGCCTATTAAACCGCGTACATTCCCGCACTTAGCTATGCCGTTTAGAAGGCCAAAATCCGCAACCGACGCGATGACGAGATCGTTGCGACCTCTTCCCGATGGTGCTCCACGTCATCCGGCACTGATGGCGCTCTCTGCGATCGACTACGGACCTTCGTCTTCGTGCTTTGCTGGTTTTCACCTTACCGGGATAAAGGGAAGCAAACTGATGAATACTTCGGTAGACAGACTTTTCGATAATGCCAATGACCTTTATGACTTGGAAGAGACTTTAAAAGTCCCACTAGACGACGCGCTTAAGCCTATTGGAGAAATAACGACATCGACAAAAACAAACGATAGCAGTGTGGGTGCATCGAATGCGACCACACCGGAACATCGCGGCCAAGATTATTCTGCGTCAACTTCCATTTCTGCTGCGGCGGTATCGACGGAACGGTCATCGCTCGCCGAACGCCCACCACCAGCAGAGCCAAAAATCGCACTCAATTCAGACGGTAATTTCAGAAGAGACCTTTTGAAAGAATATCAAATTCAGAAACAGAAGGAATGCGACGACTATCTCCGTAATCTTTGTTCGTCAGAGTTGAGGCCGCAGAAAACGTAAGTGTTATCACGATTATCTACTCGAGATTCTTTGATCTTGTTAAAAATAGTATAGATTTGCATGTTTTAAAAAATTTATACGTATCAATCGAACGTTATTAAAAATGAAAACAGAATTCAAATTTATTCTAATTTTTACTTTCTTTTTCTCTCTGCTTTATTGGCCAGCAATTAATGATGTCGATTAATGATGTCGTTGATTTTTCTAATGACACTAAGCCACAAAGGCCATTTATGATCATCATCATGGTGATCACAAGAATGTTAGTTATACTGTTCATCTATGTTAACTCATCTATAGTTTTATTTTTAAATCTAATTTCAGGATGGAGCCAACAAGCGAGGTTCCTTCTGCTTTTCTCTCGGCTGTAAATTACCCGCAGGCCCTCTCCGATAAGATTCAAGATCAATCACAATTTATGAGGTAAATATTATGTATTTACTTAAGCGTTAACGTAACATTTTAACTTAAGAACGTCTTAAGATGAGGTGCAAAGTGGTAAACTTAATGCCTTATGATATTGTGCACTAGACACAACTGTTAGATTTTTTAGAAGATAAGTGCAATAACTCAACCATAAATATTACCATATGAAGCTCTTGTAATCTATTTGCCATTTTTTTACATCTTAACACATAGATTTGTAAGTTATGTTTATTCTATATGTTTTACATTTCTTATCTAAGGGACATTTCGTAGCTATGATCCATCATGAAAGATTTCTGATTCGCTTACGGTTGCGATTTGTTCCGGATGCATTTCTTTGAATTATTTTACAAAGAATATACCTATCATTGCATTACATTATTCAAGGCATAGAGCGTGTATTTCATTGCACTTGGATCGTTAGATATGATGATTGCATTGAATTTCTCATTTACTGAAGATATGGCAAATCTAGACTATGTAAGATAAGCCATGTTAGCAATCGTTTATACATGCAGCCTTGTTAATAAAAATCTCATAATATACGAAAGAACGGATACGCATAAATAATAGTATTACTTAAGCAGATTTATCACCGTCTAGACCCTCACATCATCAAAAATAAGCAAAGACTCCTCCGCCCCCAATAGTGCTTACGTAATACTTAAACGGCCACTTAACTTTAATTCTAAGTAGATTTAGATTTTACTTCCTACTCTGTTTTTTAATTCTGAATCATATGGCTTGAGATTAAGCATTGATTAGTGATATTTATTGTACTAATGTTAAATATTAAGGGGGTGTAAGGTCTTTCTTATATGAAGATACGTTTATAAGCCCTGGACTATTACAAATTTTACGACTTATAATAGTATTTTTTTGTGTTAAATACACACTAAATTTTTTTCAACTACACAAAAAATCATGTTGCTGAAACACCAATTTACATTCCTTTCTGCATCTCAATATTTAGAAGCGAAAATTAAGTGTTTTATTTATATTTATGTGTAAATATAAAACAAAATTAACGTCGAAACTTTTATCTATTCCAGAAAGAACGAAATCACAGAATCCATCGAGATAGCTGATTCAACGCAAGTAAGTAACACTTGTATTATAAAAACATCGGTCACCGTTGGCTGAGTGCAGTGATTGTGACTTATCGTCAATTTCCCGATTGCTAGTTGTACGTTGTACGGTTTGTTTCTACCCGAAATGAATTCTCACTATCTTTCCATCTCACACAATGTTGCAGCTTCAATCTTGATTATTTCGTTGATACGATCTAATTATTTGCGTTTGCGATGCGTTCATTGTAATTCGTCTGTGAATGGACGAATTTAAAGTATGGTGTATACGTTTTTAGTAAAATAGTTTTTGTCGTCAGTACGTGTTTTGTTAATTCACTGCAGTTTAATGTGAGTAAATTAAAAATAATAGTATTCTTTTTTAATAAATCCTCACGTATAGGTCTAAATTATAAGTTGGTTAATAAACAATAATGTAAGCATTAATTTATTAGTCTTATGCTGAGGCTTCCTTAACGGCTTAGCGCTATAATTATCGTGTAAAAAATGGTGCTATGCAATTGTTGCTATGCTTCAATCTCATTTGTTATGCCGGTATTAACGGTAAGCGGTTTTAAACGATAAATCGAGTGGATTATTTGTGGCCGATCTCTGTAAATGTAGCCACGATATTAACTACGAGAATTTTGTGGCTAAAATTATAGCGCTAAGCCGCGAAGCACTATCTATAACAATAATCTAGGTGTCGCAACAGAGTGAGCGATTGTTATTAAACTAAAATGTAATTGTCACTGTAAAAGATTTCCTACTTCCTAAAATAAATATAGTACCTAGTATACTCTTATTTGTACATGTATTTATATAGGGTACAAAATTAGTACTCTATATTGTATCTATGTGTCATGCTGTGTAATCTTCTATTACTCTAGTCTAAAAAAACAATATATTTAACATAATAGGCGCCTGACCATAGAGCTACGTATATCTAAATGATTGTCAATTTTGTACAGTTTATTAATTTAAAATGCTCACGAGACAAGCTGTTGTCAAAACATACTAAAGAAAAATTAATTGATTGTAGCTGCAGCCTTGGATGGCTTTGTTTATAAACGAAGCGTCAAAAATTTTGTTCATAATTTATATCACATTTTGTCATCATGACGATAATTCACCCACGCATATCAGGTGTTAATTGTACATTGTAGTTTTAATGGATGCTGGCGACTTACATGACAGGTTGGGAGTAAAAAATAACGACCTGTCGCCGTTGTTTTTTGCATGCAAATGCCCGCGATATTGCTCGCGGAAATATTATAGTTACGTTGGGAAGTTTGTACATATAAACCATGTTTAACACTTCAAATTTTACACCTTGTTGATCCGTTGTTGATTTTACCCTGTGCCAAAAGGTGGGTAATCTTTTTCAAGCTTATGTATGTATGTATGTCCGTTTCTTTAGGGCGCTCTACAGCCAACATGTACTTGTAAATCATCATTAGATTTGTCTCTATTTTGAGAGTGATCTATATAATCTTATAACAATAGCCCCCACCACAGAGCAATGAATGTATCTGTTACATACAGAGCCCCCACCTAACCTTCAAAAAATTTACTCTTAGCAGTTGGGTTTTTTGTTTATACATTAATTAATGTCTGGTCTCATTATACCGTTATCCATAAGGATAGAGATGTTAATTTGGACCTACAGATAAATGGTTCCTTCATACCCATTAAATTAGTTTTGTGAGTATTGAAAATGTATTGTTATTTATTAGTCACTAGTTGGTGCTGACCAAATGGTAGGTAGGTATTGTCTTTCGATTTTACGGGCTCTTAAGAAGTTAAAGTTTGCATCTAATGCCTCCAAAAATATATTAATATGCTGCTAATAATTGGTGGGTAATACAATCCACTAGCTATTAACTTTTTCAAGACATTGCTAAGCTTAGTTGATTTTCAATGAAATGTGATGTGTTTTTAAATTTTTTTAGTTGCAGTTTCAGTGAATTCGATGCGTCGGTTTAACTCGAGTTCCTCTTTACTGTGGTCTTAAAGAAGCTGTTCAAATATTCTATGAGGGGCGTCCAATAATTATTATGGGTTTTGGCGATTTTCTGACCTCCGCTTCCTAACCAGTAGGATGTAAAGAGATATGGATCAATTTATTATTTAACGTCAGCTTGATGACGACTGCTCATTATTAATTAATTATATTATTAAGAGAACAAGTTTTACTTTATTTTATCCAGTTTTCTTACCATTTTACATTTACCCCCCTAAACTCCTCACGTTCTAAGCCACTCATTGGACGCCCCTACGCATCAACTGCTGGCTTTAATTTCCCCAGTTCTGAAATTTACCGTATGCAATTGTGCTCAAATAGATGCTAAATATGCACAACGAAAATTAAATTCTAATTAATTGCTTTTATCCAATTGTTAATTAAGTATTACGAAATTTTTTGCCTCGGTAATAATCTGATACAGAAAAATTTAAAGATTTGAGGTTTGTGTTTTTTATCTTATATCTGTAATAATATTTTGAAATATTTATTAATACACGCGAATATTTTTAAAGATGACTAAGTCATACAGTATGTATGTAGGTGTCTAACTGAACAAAAATTAATAGCTTTTATAATATTAGTGCGATACGTACCTGTTTTTATAGTCATGGCCGATTTTAGCCATAATTTATGTAAATGTTATGTACTTTTCACACTTCGCGTTGTCGTATTGGTTTTGTGCCTAACAAAATATAGTCGACGCTGCGTATTTTGGTAACTAACGGAGAAAAATTGGTTTATGAGGTGTATAACCACGTGTAGACACCATAACGACATCATAACGGTAACAACTTATGTCAGTATTGACAAACGGCAGTATTAAGTAGTGATAGCTTAGCGGTTTGGACCTTCTTCTCTTGAATGGGAGTTTTTGATTTCAAAACCGATATGCACCTATAACTTTTTAAAGATTATGTGCGTAGTAGAAACTATGTATCACTTGCTTCGGTGAAGGAAAACGTCGTATGGAAACCTGCACACTTGAGAGTTATAAATAAAGTTCTCAAAAGTGGGGTGACGTCTACTAATCCCCACTTGACCAGGTTGGTGGAATTTGGCCTGTACTCCTCACATTGTGAGAGGAGACCCGAGCCCAGCAGTGGGACAGTTTAGGGTTGTCATGATCAACAAGTGTTGTGAAGTTTGGTCGTTTCTTTCGTCGCTTTCTGAAAGGATACCAGATTACCAGTTGTGGAGTTCAAGCTGCCAAGCAAATAATTGTAAAATTAAATTACGTCAAATATAGTTTGCAAAAACCAATTTGCTTATTCATTGCAATCTTTATTAAATTATTATCATCCCTTAACTCATAATTTAAACAAAGAACACAGGCTATAGTCTACTTCAGGTTTTAATAATAGTAGCTTTCTAGAACGAAATAAGATACAATTTTAACGCCCTTATTAAAAGAGGATAGTTTAATTATTTATGATTCGTTAACAAATGGTGAATAGCTGACGATTAATTTGTATGATTTGTATAATTGTATTGTGTATTAGGTGAGCATAGTTTACAATGTTTGACAAACAGAGTTCTATGAAAAGTGTTGAATTAAGGTAACTTTATCACGTAGGTTTGATTGTTTATTCAAAATTTGACAAGTCCCATAAGGCAATTTGTGGCAACTATAGAACCTTACACTTGCCTAGGTGCACTCCTTCGGTTTGCAGATATTTAAACGCACGACTTATGGCATAGCGGGATGGTAATGTTATCCAATATGCCACTTAAGAAGTCATTCAAGCTCTCTCTGTTCGCGTGAAGCTGTGAAGGCCAATAGGACCAACAACTGCTGTCCATCAGTTGAATACTCTGTCGGTTATTGGATATACTCGTACTTCCATATTCGACATTACTAGTCGGGTCCGATTCGGTAAATCTTTGTGAAGTACTTACCGAAACGTAACTCTATTTTTTCGTCGTGATTTAAAAAGTAAACAATCTTACAGTGTCTTTTCGTTGTAATTATCGATTTAAAAATAAGACAGACAGAAATTAAAAAAAGTTAAAGAATAAACAATAATTTAATGTCAAAATAAATTTCTGTGTACTTCTAAATATTTTTTTAAATTAATGAATAATGATGAAAAAAAGTAGTGCCAAGATTGTTTACTTTTTAAATCACGACGAAAAAAAAACGAGGTATTCATATATTTTAGGTGTTAAACTTCCACATTTCTTTGTTCATGGGCAACTCTTAACAGACTTCAAAATAGAAGAGGAAAGATATGAAAAACCTATTTTAAATCAACTATCATTTCTTTTGTTCAGGGAACTTAGGTTTTAGTAGTCAATAGTGTTGTTTTAAACGAGCGAAGTCTGTTAATATGTACATCCGGCTAACAGATTAAGGTGTTCCACCCACACTCAGATTTGATTTACGTCATTATAAAATAATTACGGAATTGCTTAACAGCGGCAATTTCCATGGTATTAATTACATCTCGTAATAACAGTAATTGAAGCTAGTGATACTTTAAGATGTGATTTGATTTAGTAACTGTAAGTGAGAAATTTCTCTTTAGAAATTATTCTTTTTACTTTATGTCGCTTGCTTTTTGAAGTCTGCAAAAGTCAAAGAAACCTTTAGAATTCTAATTTGAAACTTACGTCGTCGCTGAGTATATTTAATTTTTTTACGTTACGAGTCCTAGAGGTATTTTATGTCGTAATTTCGAGTTTTGTTAGGTACAGTCACGAGCAAAAATATCTGATTCCCTCCTAGGTCATAAATATGTGACCCCCTTTAGAAAACTAACTTCCCAGTGTCCGATTGAGATTTAATTTTGTATGTAATTAATGGGATGAAACTACAATATTATAAAAAAATTAGCTGATCTCAGCTCAATCGAAAACCGGGAAGTCGGTTCTCAGTGGGGGTCAGATATTTATGCTCGTGACTGAACATGTAGTAATACTAAGCTTATACAATACAATGAAATTCGTGCCGCATGCAATACCAAAAATTTATCTTTTCCTAAAATATCACGTAGAGAAGCACGTACCTATAGCAAAGTATCTATCCCTAAAGTAAACATTGAGAATTTCACCGAAGTAATAAAATTTAAGATGATGTTCATATTAGTAATAGGACAAACATGACTATTTGATTTACGTAAACGCCAACGGAGTAAAAACTGTTACATATCGGAGTTATATACTCATAAACAGTTTTATGTTTTTTAAACGCTCAACTACGAGTATCTAACCGCCTCATATAATTGTGTCCGTTATTGCTACCGTTTTGTGCGGGATCGGCTGCCGTTGTTTCATATAGGTAGCTATTATAAAAATATTGTTTATGTCTAAGTTCATATTGTAGTGATTTAACCCAGAATATAATATTTATTCCATTAATGTTCCAAGTACAGGCACTCTACGCAAGCAGAAAAGAGATGTATTTAATAACCAAATTCTTTATTGTCTACGTCAATTTATATTACTCTTAGGTGCTTAAACTAAATTTTTCTGATTAAATATTAAAAAAAAACATTTTAGTGACAATTTTGTAAAAGCAAAACATATTTTTAAAGATACGTAATAATAAATAGTGTAAGTTACCTACTTGAGAAGTTGCCATTACGCGAAAAATTACGTAACGAAGTAACCCGCCCGCATTTGCACCGGTTTTGGCTTGAAAAATTGAATTATCTTTGCTAAGAGTATTGAGTCACAGAGCAGCTGTCTCCATTAAGCAACAATTTTGAGAGCTCACAGAGTGCTCCCCATTACGTAAATGACTGTGTTGATCAAACAACATAACGTTCTTTAGGTCTAAAATACAAATAGCTAAATGTTATATTTTAACATGATATTTTCTCGCAAGAGTTTATATAAAGCATTCTCGATATTGACCTTTAAGGGTTAATTTAGAAGACTTTAAGGAATTAGTAATTTATACCTCGAGAAGTCTTAAATTCAAATTTCCCGTAAGGAAAATTTCGTGGAGCCGGAAATTGGATATTCCCTATTTGTATCCCGGGATCTAATCTAAATATAAATAAAACCGTTATGTAAATTCTTTATCGCATAAATAAACTTAAATTTTCCAAACGATTATTTGACCCTCAACCCCTTAGGTCCAAATCCGAAAATAATAAGTGATTTACGTCAATACAGAATTCGAGGTATCGAGTTTTAAGGGTCAACAGTAATATTTATAGGCATAAATTTTCATCACACTTATGAGTAAATGTATGAGAGCATCGATATAAGTGTACAATTTTATCGCAGAATGAGCGCATTGAAAGCTGGTTATAGTCCTTCTTTGTTTATAATGTTTCTCGGTGTTCTTTGTTACGGCTTTCGTCATACCTTTTGAAATACACGCTAGAGAATTGAATATAATCGTCTACTATCTCTACTATATTTAATATATCTTCCATGTATAAAAAGAGAACATTGCTCTTTTCTACACGACTATGACAGCGTACTTACCTATAGTGTGAGTGCAGCAATTTAACCTACCAGTTTATTTATTATTTGTAAAACCTCCATACTCGTAAGCAAGGTTAAATTTACTGGATTTAATTTAATTTTTGATGACATTCTCTGCTCAACCTTGGTTGCAGATGTTTATGAAAACATGTAGGTGGTGCTCTCAATGACAATTAACATGTTTTAAGTATCTGTTTGATTTTTAAAAGAGAAATTTAATTGGTTATTAAAATCCTGTATGCGACCTAATTTTAAATAGGTACCTATCATACTTATTGTGAGTACTCTCTGATTAAAGAATGAAGTATTCGCGTTGTGTATGCTCGGATTCACTTATACGCCTTTCCGGAGAAATTGATGTATCTACCGTGTCAAACTATTATGGATTGGCCTCATAACTCTTCAGTGATGTTAGTAAACTTGCGTATTGTTTCGAAATCAAAGGTAGATCTGCTTATGTTTCCTGGTGAAA
Organism: Lerema accius; assembly: GCA_001278395.1. Taxonomy (NCBI): domain Eukaryota; kingdom Metazoa; phylum Arthropoda; class Insecta; order Lepidoptera; family Hesperiidae; genus Lerema; species Lerema accius. Next base: position 342,372 of record LGAG01000463.1, read on the forward strand.
ATATTTGGGTCATCATGTATACCTCGTTTTTTTCGTCGTGATTTTAAATGTATATTGTTTGAACGAAAAATACGAGGTATAGTTTGTAATCGTTATTAAAGCTATTTCCCTATTTCGGTACTGTCCAAACGCCAGTGCTGCTGTACCTACCCAGTTATTAGACCGCAAACATTTAAATTTATAAAATCTACTTCTCTATTTGATGTTAATATTTTGTTTATTATTGCTGTATATACCTATTGTTGGTTGGTCTGATTCCTGTCGGTCGTCAAACTGTGTCACATAACATTTATTTTTATCACGATAACGCTAATTTCTTTACCGATTTTCATTACCATTCAGGCGTAAGAACGGATACCTACTTGGTGTAAAACTAAAGTGTTTCCGTAATGGCATTGTTTATGAAAATTACAAGTATTGTGTGTAATAGAAATCTAATGACCGTTCTATATGTGAAATGGCAAATTATAATGTGAAGAAGGAAAGACTTATAATTTATGCACTGAAAGAATTCCTTGAGAGTTACGAAGCATGTCTAATAGGCTTTTTAAATTCTATTTCATGTTACGGACTGTATATTTGAACTAGAAAACTAACAAATTGTTACCCAATCGATTCGTTCGGTAACGGTACATTTGTTTAGAAAATTACGAATATGTTGACAAAAGGAACAAGGGCGCTCTGAGTATTTCTTGCCCAAAATGAAAATCGTAATGGCTTTGCGTGGGCCTACAAGGACATTTTAATCATACAGTTATTACTTCTAATTTGTCTCCGAAACTTTGTTATCTAATTTATAAAATTGGAACCTTTTGAAATAGCTACAAAATCTGAGAGTTGTGTACTATAGGAAAATCAGATAATCGAGTTACACGTATCACAGATTCGAGTTTTTAATAAGAGCTCGTTTTCTAAACTAATTAATTATTGTCAATCACAGCGATAGTCTCATTTAGGCATCAGCAAGGACTTCTTATCATGGTAAACTAAATTTTGCCGCAAGGAATGTTTGGAGGAGTATCAATAAATTGCCGCGTTTGTGTTTACACACACAGATTTCTCCTGTAGTAGGTATCACGCCCCCATGAAATGCGGTCTCCGGTTATTATTACTTTGATCTTAGGATCACGCAACTATTATTTACATCCTTGTCACCCATATTTACATACAACTACGGTATAATTGTAGGACACTTGATAATCGTAGTCTGTTGCGCGCGCGCATGCCGCTATGAGTCACCGGCGTTCTGCGCACAATGCCGTCCGAACCGAACAGTCCAGTCGCGTCGCGGCATACTTAGAGGACATACATATCACTTAAATTACGCTAGTTAGTTTGTCATTTGCGATACACTGTGAACAGTTATTCCTTTAATTGTGACATAAAAGTATTAGCTAAAAATAAGTGGTGATTAATAGTGAATATGACTGCGGTGAAGAAGGCTCTGGCGATGCGTCAGTTAGATTCCATGTTTGGCAACTTAACCCTGGAGGGAGGGGGTCGCCATTCGCCGTTCGTCAGCTCCACCATAGAGCACGACCCGCATTGTGATGTGCACGGCCGCTGCAGTACCCCGTACCGATCATCACTCTATCTCCACAGCCGAGAATCCACACCGGGTTATCACAGGGAATCGATATCGCCGACGAATGGACTCATAATTAGGTCCGGTTAATCTTTATCTTGTAGTGGGTTCATTTTATGATTTCTTTTTTATTTTTATTAATAAATAATGTAATAAACAGGCGTCGGGATTCATTGGGTATGTCGAGGTCACCTGCGCGGGAATTGGAGCATCCTTCGACGTTCCCGAGCATCTTGCGACGTGACCGCCACAGCCCTTCTCAAACCCCTCCTCGCAGGGACACTCCGAGCCCTACGCACAAATACAACAGCAAAAGGCACTCAATGGGTTCATTCCCGAATCTATCTCGTACAAACGTTGTCAACTACAACAGGCGGGATTCATTCAACAACACCAATATTAGGGATATGAAAAGGGACTACGTCGGCTCCACAAACTCTTTGTCCAGAAAAAGCTCGATCGACACAAAAAAGTCTTCTACGGATTCTCTGGATAACTGGCACGTTACATGGGATGCTGATCGAAATTATTCTATTCCTCAATTGGCGCATGAAGATAGACTCTCATGTGGACACACTAAGGTAACTAAACGCTTTCGTTATCTTACGTGAACAAAATCTTTTACGATATTGCCGAATGAAATTATTATAAAGTAGGTTAGCTGCCTCGTGCATTACTGTACTTAAGGATAATGCAATATCTTCACAAAGTACAAATGTCATATTTTGAACTTAAGTTCTCAATACGTAATCGTCCATGATGTCATTATTTTCAATGACTGCGTCGGTATCCTTACTTTGTATGTATATAATTGAACTCCACTTTCATCAAATATTTTTTGTTCATTTCCAAAGTCCCGGAACGAAACGGATAGAAAGAAATTATATCCGTTATTTAGTTAATAACTGGAAAGCTGTTTAACTTTTAATACTTATGTACTGATCTTCAATTGTATGATAATGATTGAACCACAACACGCGATTCTTGTATATTTAATTGCATTGATCGATAAAAAAATATAACCGATTATATGCGAAAGTGCTACAACGGATCTATTTTAATTTTCTTTATTATTAGTACCGATTTGAATCCTTTGATTATAATTTAATTTGTTAAATGTATCGACATAAGAAAATTGTTTGGTAACATACTTAACTTCACATTTAATAGTCAATACGCACTTAGTTAAGTAATCATGTAGAGTCATTCGGGGTAACCGAGCGCAGTGGGTAAGTGTGCGAATCGAATGTATCTTCGTAACGGAG
>LGAG01000463.1:360638-371273 GCA_001278395.1 Lerema accius
AAATTTTAAGTTTATATGGGACTTCTCTAACTGACGTGACCGATAGCTAACGTGGTAAGCCGTATTGAAAAAACTTACAACTGTAGTAGTCGTTTATTTTAACCTAATAGATACACCGAAGCGAAGCGAGGGCGGCTCCACTAGTATAGAATAAAAGTAAGAGTATGAAAAAGCTGAGTCAAATGCCTATACCTGTATACATGACGTTAGTATTTTACAAATGCCAGTCACGATTTGCTTGTAAAACCAATGTGAGAGTAGGTAATGCGCGTCGTAGTGAGCCTTTTGCTAGACAACGATTTCCCTATGGATACAAAGCTTTAAAATTCTACCGTTCATTAAACTAATACATTTTATCCCAACGTTCTTAGAAAAACCTCTATAGATCTATTTACAGACTAAATATAGAGTCAAGTGATTTGAAATGTAAAACTTCTTATAGAAATTGCAAAGTTAAGAAAGAAATATATTTATTCCTAAATTTTAGTCTCTGAATCAGCCTTTACGTACATAAATTAATATTAATCTTAAATTACATAGTATTACTTATAAATAGACCTGAACACTCGTAGTTTAGATTTGCATGCCAATGTAGGTAGGTATATCAATTATACCAAGTCAACGACTATGTTTTTAAATGATTACATGAACTTACGGGTATATTTATTATAGCGTAACACAATAGCAGCAATAAAAATATTATGTGTAACTACCTATTAGCATATCAACCGAACAAAGTACCAAATCTGATAACGACATTATTGCCTAACGATATCAGAATGTAGTAATTACTCGGGCTTTACGCAATTCCATGAAACGCAATTTGTAATTGTGATCAGTTTTCTCACTCCCAAAACGATTTGAAGTTGACTTGGTGAAGTCAATCTGGCTTTTAATTAGTTCTTGATTGTCAAATCAAGGTTTTGTTAGGTTGGTACTATGAGTACATGCTTAATTGCTTTAGTAATCAATAGATTTCATATTATCGATTTGAGAATAATTCGTTTATTTTTCCCTGTTCTTAATAGTCAGCGTCAAGTGTTACTGCTTGAATTTAATTTAGGTTTCTAACATACCTTTTTTATCAGATCACACAGTATTACACCATATTTTTACACCAAGACGCTGTGCATATCCTTATATTATATGCATAAACTTGTCTTTGTAAATATATAAAGCAAAATTATAATAGTCTGTCATAATTAAATTGTTTATGTTTGTGTACTCATTATTAGTACCTTCTGATCCACTTGCCCCATTGATAACGTCTCTATAATTTGCATAATACTTTGACCTGCTCCCAAGTTAACAATTTTGGTTGGTTTGTTTCGTTTTTAATAATTTAAAAACTAAGACACACACATTATGTTTCCGTTACATGAGCTACCTACGTACGATTCTAAGTTTGGTGAAACTATCAAACTATGCGGCTAGAAAGCGGTGCGCCTAAGATGTGAATCGCTTGTAAATACTCTTACGAAACAAGATTACGTAGCCCGATCGACTTAGTCACTATTAACTGTTACGGACTACCAGAAATAATTCCACATTTAATGAATTGCAGAGCCAAGATTGATGACGTGATTGTTGTAATTTAATGTGGAATAATAGTCGATTTATCGACACGAAATCTTACTGTTATGACTACTTTTTTGTGCCGACAAAACAATACTAAATCTCTAGTCTATTCACAGCTATCAGCGAAAAGTATTTGCAAGTTAAGTTTCATTGCATTTTTTGTTTATTGCGGTGTTTCTAAATATTACGCAAAGGTAGCAATGCAACAATATGGTCGCTAAATTTGGTTAATTTACCTTGATCGGTCGGGAGTACCTGATGTGGAAAAGTAAGGCATAAAACGAACTATAAACGGCAAATTACGTGGCACGTCTGCCGGGTCTTCTAGTATTTATGTAGATTATAACTAAAATTTGTAACGTTTATAGGACAATTTGAATAATGAAGGCGTCCAAAATGAATAATTGCGGTATAGTTTTGGGAGGAACAAAAGTGCGGTGATTACGCGAACAAAGAGAAGCACCCTGCCATCATTTTGCTTTATGGATCTCGCCCGGTCGGTCGGTACGTTATTGTGTCACGCCTTTCGTATTCGACTGTCCCTCAATGAATGGAGAGAAACGTATTTATAATTTACATCCTGTTACACACATATTGAAGTTACTAGTAATACTAGACATAATTGTTAGGATTTAATTATAGAATATTGAAAAAGAAACCCAGCAAGCGAGAAAACGAGTAAATTGAAGAATTAATATTACGAAATGACGTTTGCTGAATTTCTATTAATATAACGCGAACGTACTGTTTGGAAGTCAAGGCGGGCGGGATTTGAGATAAACTTAATTCAGTGATATCAATATCCTATAATACTCAGGCACACCACCTTCAGATAAATGGGACCTAAATCTTTCTATAATATTAACTTGTTTATCCTCAACTGCGTAACTGACTTCAGTAAAATAACAATGTTGTTATTTTATCGCTCTGTTTCGTTGTGGCCAGCCTCAAAACGCTTGAACTTTTGGCATTTAATTACGTCGATGAAAGACTTGTTTCATTATGCCTTGAATTGGGGCGACAAGATATTGTCGGTTTCTGGAGTGAAATTGTAGGTAGGTACTGTGTGGTTGGCTGAATTGGTATAGACCCTGAAAAGAGCCATAGAACTTCATCGAACTTGTCCTAATTTGGTTTCTATAAAGTTTTTATCTTAGTGAAATGAATTCTATTCATCATTGACAGTACTAAAATATTGGTTCAGAAAATAAAACTGTCAAAATATTGGTAAGCCTGTAAGCACACTTAAAATGGTTTTTAATGCATTCAACAAAGTGTATTTAGGACACATTGCGTAACACTGGAACTATTAAAAACCTTTTACATGTCTGCTTCGGTCCATTGGCGCGTTTGCAAAGTGTATTGTCATTGCATTTTATTATATTACGCATACTCAAATGTTGTTTCTTGTTTACCTTCAACAAAAATGTGAAGCATTTTAGCTGTCCTGTATTGTACGTGGTCTAACAAATAAAATTGTTTACTATACTGTATGTACCATATTGTATATACCATATGGGCATACCATAGGTGACCGGTTTAATGACATCGTTTCAAAGGCATTAAGAGCAAGTCTGCTTAATAGACAAAACATGTGGTAAGGAATTTCTCGGCGAAGTTAGCACTGGCTGGAATTAACTCGCACATCGTTAAAAAGCAGATTATAATGTAGGTTGTGATGTAAATAAAATATTGTAGTAAAGTAAGTTCTACAAAATGAATATAAGCACAACACTCATATAACGATACAGACAAAGTTGTAATTATTGTTAAATTTTTTAATTGAACAGATTCACGCTTAATTTACAGAATCGCTATAAAATTAAATTGTTCATAAAAAGAGTTTTCTATTAAGGTGGGCGATGCACTGACATTTTTGGTGTTATGTTCATCATCGTAATTAAAAATCTTAATCCGAGCAATATGTTTACACAGGGACAATATAGCCCCGTTGGCGCCTACAGTTCTACTGAAGCGAACGAAACATCACAAGGGAAGCATCTACTGTCTAGCATGGAGCCCAGCAGGCGATCTATTGGCGACTGGTTCCAACGACAAGACGGTGAAAGTGATGCGATTCAACAGCCACGCTTGCAAACTAGAAGGACAGGAGGTATGTTATTTGAGAATTCTTAGACTTAGGTATATGTTTTATGTTTTTGCCTTCATGCATTTTCGTTAATGAGTCTATTAAATAAATAAGAACAACTGTATAGGAACTGACATGTACGAACGTGTGGTTCTACGCATTTATAAGTACGGTATTTTTTTTAAACTTTCCCTATTTAGTTTTACGTAAACCTTGTAACAGAAATGACACATTTTCATGTTCATACTTTTCCAGTAATGTTTGAGTGATTTCATCTCTTCCATATCGCATATTATGTGCTTAAATATTCACAAAGACTGCTTTGAAAATTAATGTTTTTGTTTTAAAAATAAGTTAAAAAATACGGACTATACGGTTGCCTTTAATTTCGGATATCGGAACTATACGTATGATTAACTCGCAGTCGTTGAGCGCGCTCCCATAGTACTAGTAAAATTGGAATTTAATCCAGCTTCTTCGTACGTGTAGGCGCGAGTAAAATTCGTTCAAAATCGCAACCAAAGTGAGCGGGGCCCTTGTCTTCTATTAAATTACGTTTCTGCCAATAATTTACGCAAGTCCCGTTTTGTTTCTTTTATCTACTGAAAAGGGGAAATTTTGGCCCTATCTTTTAAATTGATTTAAGTCCATACTGTATTTGAAGGTGTCCTTTAAGTATAAACTTTTACAAAGGTTGCAATTTAGTTTTTTAGGCTTGATAAATATTTGTAAAAATATTATTATAGACCCACCTCCCGTGCCCCATATAAATGCAGGAATGGAATAACACATTCACAAGGTAATTTATTTGGCAAACAACATTTTATTGTACTCATGAAATAAACATAGGGAAAGATAATTTTAGATTTATTATAAAGAAATGGCGCTTTATTATCGATGGAACAGATAGAATGTAATCAAACGCGTTTTCATTTCGTAGGCTATTCGTACTTACGACGACCTAATAGAAACGTAACAAAATGTTGCTACAAGAGATTTAAGTCACAGTTTCGCACTAAAAATACTGTTCTAATTTTTCCTCTAACCCGCTTTAGAGTAGCGTAATTCAAGTCTCATCATGTCGAGGGGCCAGTTTACTACAATGGGCCACTTGAGCTTTGAAGTCATACTTTGTGATAAAACGACGTCATTAAACTACTTGTTGACTAGCATAACGTGTAACTAGCCAAATGAAACTTATGACGTCATAGCCTTGGTGATCACCAAGTAAGGTATCATAGAATGTTATAAGCAAGTAGTAAGCAGCTTATTTAACATGATACTAGAACATTAGGTATCTTCCGTGTGTGGTCTTGCATAAGCACGTGAAATATCTCTGCATACTTCGAGAACAATTTATGCTACAGACTTGCAGATGCTAGTAATGGATAACCGCATCTGTTGAGTTTGTCTGCAGGTGGGCTTTAATAGTGCTTATGTATATTTTAGTTAACAAAGCAACGTATTTTCTTTTTTTTCTAATTAATATCATATTTGTTACTTCACAGGACAGGTTACTTTCCTAAAATATTTATTTTTGCCCACGGACTTTGAATGTAAAGAAGTAAATTCTATACCAATTGGTATAGAATAAGATTAATTAATCTTGCTAATTTAAAAACTATGAAAACTGAAGTCTTAAATAAGTAAATAAGAAAATCTATATTTTATTGTTAACGCTAATAAATGAGTAGAAATTGTTACGGGTTAGTTGTTTTCGATTTGTCATCAATAACTTTGTGTAAACACAACTTTTTCAGATCGTAATCTACAGTGACATTAACGGGACTAAAACATTTGTCATCTATTATATCATTCTGGATCTTTCAGTAGCGTTTCTTTGCTAACTCATCAATCCATAAGAATTACTACGATTTCTTTAGATGTTCTCTTATTTATCTCCATATTCATTTACGTAATACCTTGGTCGTAGTAAGAAAGATAGTTGGATTCAGAGTAATAAGAAAAATATGTTTACGGTTTGCTTCACAAGAAGTCATTCTTCAACCGTAGGAAGGCTCTTAGTTGCCTATTCTTTATATTGTTTTATTACGAGCCAAGACGAGGTTTGTCTCGTATTTTATAATTTTAATTAAATTACCGCTTTTTTATAATTGAGTTTTAAACTGTGCTGATATCAACGAATGCACGTAAAGTTAGTATTATTACAAAAAAACGATTTTCACGTTATTAGTATAATAAGGTAATATTATAAGCATATGCTTTATAAGCATATGCATAAGAATTATATTAGGTACATAGATGTAAAATAAAGTACTGTTGAACGTGGCGACGAAACAAAATTTTGTATGTGGATTGAACGTATTAGCATGTAAATTGAACCCTATTGAACCCAAAACTTTCTGGAAACCCAGTATATTTTAGAGTGGTAGCTTCAAAAATAATAACGCGACTAAGCGTATTGTAACCTAAATGAAACGAATAATTTTATACTTGAAGGTTTTCTGCCCGATAATAAAGTAATTAATTAAAGATTATTTCGTGTTCTATGAAGAAAATGGGAATACTGCACTTCAACTGGTATCGCAAGGTCATTTAATGAAGTTTGTTCTAGATAGTACATATATACAAATATACGACGTTTATACATACGAGTATATACATGTATCAGCTCTATCTATCAATCTATAAACACAGCAATCAATCTATTGTCCGAACATTTTATTAGGAAATTATGCTATCTTATCTAATAGCTACGACGTCCGCTATTACTAATATCGATTTTCTGCAAACTTCTGTTGTTTTCATCAATATTATAATAATGAATGACCTAATACGGTGACATCATAACATTATTGTCTCATTAGCGTCTTGTCTTTACCGTGAATAAGTCACTTGTTTCTGCATGAATGTGTACATGTAATTCAATCTTTCATCTATTATGAATATTATTGTCTTTGTAAGAATTTAAAAATAGATTATGTGGTTGCATCATTCTTTATACAAATGAATACCTAACAGCTTATGCGGGGAACCGTCTTAGTTATGTCTTAATAATAAGAAAACTATTGTAGGATTAAACGAGATATCCTTTGCTGCAAACAATTTAATAAATCAACGTAGGAGGGACGTATGTTATTTGGACCCACGAAATAGATTCTCTAAAGAAGAATTTAGATATATTTATGTGAATTTGCGTTACATGGAAATGTTAGGCGCATCTTAGCAAAAGTAACACACTCTTGTAAAATTCTGTTTTGTAATATGCGTAGAAGGGGTCGAAATATTAATAAGCCCAGTAAAGAAGTTTAAAAAAAAATCTAAGACATATTACAATTTGAAGGTACTTCAAAACTTACTTTAGGCATTAACCCTCCGCAGCGGTCACGTTATTAGGTTACCGGGGAAAAGCTGTGACCGGAACAAATGCCATTACTATTCCATGATAAATTGATAGGTATACGAAATGTCTTAGTACGGGCGAGTCCATTGAAGTATTGCTTCAGTAGTATTATAAGAAGTATTGCCCAGCATCTCCCCCTTCCTACACCCTCGTTTCTATAAAAGTAATTTAAAATAAAACAGAGACATTTGATATCCCTCCTTGAAGTCTAATTTCAATCATTTATTTCGCCTCAGAAATTAACAGCCTACTTAACGAACGTTAAAAATTAGTAGTAGAAGTAATCTCTAAAACCACTAACCTCCCTTTGACACAGTCCCGCCTTAGTCCTAATCGAAGTTTGTTACGATGTCCATGGGCGGCAGGGGTTGGTGGCACTGACAGCTCGTTTGTTATCTTAAAACTATTAAAAAAAGTCAGGTAAAAAGATTAACGATACGTCACATTATCTTGTACGTATTACTTCGAATATTTTTCTAGGTAGGTAATTCTCTTAGGCAAATGTTGGCAAATTACTTGGTTTTAAATATGAATTTAGCCGGCCATAGTGTCCAAATAACCAAGTATGTTTTAGTCCTGGTAGTCGCTACCTATTCCATAACACTACGGGAGCTTAACGAGTAGACGCTTTTTGATCGAATTAATAATTAATTTTAGTTATAACAGTTCACTTTAAAAGCTCTAACTTTTTTCATTTTGTTCTTTTCATGTATGCGTTAGTTTTGAGCTTTTAATATTACAAAAGGACGCTCTTACATTTGTCAAAGTTTATATGGATAATGCTTAAAACTAGATGTATAATACGGGTTATAAATACGTTTAATTTTAAAAATAAAACAAAACCCGCATTGCCACTCAGCGTTTAATACAAATCTTCCACACACACACGTCAGATGAAAAGCCACGGTGACAGACTTTAAAACGAAATTAACAATCTACCAGCCAGCATGTCTAACAATTCTACATAGTCTATTGTATAACAAAGAGTCATGGTTGAAATTAGACCACATCGCGGGATTCGACCAGTGAGCATAGATTATTTATTTGTTCACAATTGACTTTGCCAATATGAAAATGTGAACCTATGTGGAACTTATTAAGTGAACTCTAAATTATATTTCCATTTGTGCAATGAACAGAGTCATAAACAGACATAATTGAAAACGCGAGATCAACTATAACCAGAGTTATGAATGTCTTCGTTGACCCAATTGCATTGTGTCATCTTTCCCAATCACACGCTTCTTGCGAGCGACACGATTCACAATCACGATAACTATTACAATTTCAAATAGTTCTCATATAAATGTTGTTATGTGCGATTGTAACTTTGAATACGTTAGGTTTGAAATTTCTTCGAGCTTTACCGCGTGAAGTAAAATCATAATATTGAAACGTAAGTAGCCCGAAGGCTTGTATATCGTCGGTTCTAACGTATAAAGCGACATGTCACTAACTGAGGTTTACATAACAGCGTAATATTGTAGTGTAGAGATAAGAGATTATTATTGCACTATATTCTCTGTTCATAAAATATATAAAGTAAAGACCCCGACTTGGGAACAAAAAAGCGTAGGGCAAAAAAAAAATTACGTAAATAACAAATGATAACGTTTCCTTGATACATTGCTCAGCAGGCTGTGCTCTGTGACGTATGTCAAATCGTAAAAAAAAGAAAAAGAATCACCTCACTTTTTATACTTTTTGGTCTAAGACTACATATTGTACAATACAATAATTATTCTATTGTATTACAGTTATTGTACCACAATAACTATGGTATGTACAGATAATATTTATTTAAGCGCAGAACATTAGTTAAGTTCTTCTGTAAACACCGGTTTTAGACATGTCGCTTTATACATAGGGACCGTCGATATATCATAAGTAATGAGCTAAGTTCAAGTTCTGGCGCGTTCGGTATTTGGTTGGAACGATAGCGGGTAATTTCTAGAGCCATTAGTGTTGCAGAATACACGTAAAATTGTCATATAAAGCTGTACCTTATTGTTTGATAACCACATCGAAGACTTGGATTGGTTATCCTCTGGTATTTTTTACTATCGAACCAAAATAGAGACAGATTATAAGTCTAAAAATGTATGTTTTAGTCTATATATCTATAGCAAAGTTAGTCGATTCACATATATTATGCTATATATGCTGAGATATTATGCTCGGGATGCTTAGGCAACTAAACTTGAAATGCTATGTTAAAACCGATTGCTCTTTAGACAGGGAGACAGTAAAATAATGCTTAAAGTTTAATATCTTGTAATGTAACATTTCCGTTGAATGTCCGCTGTAGAGGAGCACCTATAAGTAACTTTTCACGTTAGTGAAGCGTCAATGTAATTATTTTCACTAGACTTAAACCTAATTAAGCCATGTGGCGCCTCCCTAAACTTATATAAAATTAAAACAGGTCAGATTACTAATTTCGAAGTCCCTTGTTGCATGCTTCGTTCAAATTATCAGTGCCTTTTTGTAGATCATAGAATATAGACTACACTTTACTGGCTTGGAGGGAATCCTCGTAAAGTCGTATGTATAAAGATTAAAAGTTACGTGAGTGAGTGAGATCTCACAGGGACTTTTTATTAGAGGTCTCTTATCCGACTTCATTTACGCTTTGGGTAATTTTCGAACCTACATTTTAATATTACGCTCAGTACTAGAAAACTTAATTATGGATATGGGTATTATCACTTTTGTATAGAGAAAAAGAAAAAGCTACTATGTTATTATTCTAAATAGAGTCTGAAATTTGATAGCAGTTGAATTAGATCTTTGGTCTCCAGATTGAAGTGTAAGTTATAAAATATGGTGTATTAGCCCCTAACTACATTGGGTATATTAGGCCGACAGAACAGTAAAAAAACTACTGGTAAATTGAAATGATTTTTTTTCAGTAAGAAACAAAACTAATAATGACAATATAATGCCCTTGTAGTAAACTTAGGGAATAAACTAACTATTATAACTACAGACTGTGTGGGATTACTGTATTATTAATATGACAATTACGTACAAAAATAATGGCGAAGAACACTCAATATCTCTCATTAGACAGTGAAGGACCAAGACTATTAAATTGCAGGTTAATTAGTTCTTTTCTCAGATCGTTGTTTGTTATGGACAGGTGGAGTTGACTATGCACGATGGTACGGTGCGCGACGTATGTTTCATCGAAGACACATCGAATAAAACGAGCTTGTTGGTGAGCGGAGGTGCCGGCGACTGCAAGATTTATGTAACAGACTGTGCTACAGGGAAAACCTTCCAGGTAACATTTATATTAAACTTAGAAGTTATTTTGGAGATCCACTTACTAAAATTGAATATTATACACTTCATTGTAAATAAACAGACATTTAAGTATCAAGTATCGTGAAATATCGTAGATAAGGGGTTTTTCAAGTGTTACGTAAATAGATTTATCACAATTCCCCCCTCCCCCCATCCCCTTGTTAGCAAAGTAAGCAAAGCTCTTCTCCTCCTTTATACTTACGTAAAAGTTGTCATATGCATCTTATGTTTTTTTTTGGTGTTTGCCATAATAATGTATAATCGTAAGTAACTATTGACGTAATCACTATCTAGA
>LGAG01000463.1:371317-407021 GCA_001278395.1 Lerema accius
CATCCCCCTGTAGTGTTTAAGTAATACTTGAACGGCCCCTAATTATAGATGTTAGGATATTTTTGACTATCTATACGATGGATTATTTTTCTATAAAAGGATTTGTAGGCAGATAGGAATCTGTAATGGCGTATGAATACAACGTGAAAGCTACATGCTATAGAATTGAACATTTTTCAAAAGCTCGTTAATACACGTCAACTAAATAATGAAAAATTGACGTTCTATTTCAGTATCAATTACATGAGTAGACTTTTGCATTAGTTCCAAACGTGGGTAAAAAAAGACAAGGGTCCGGCGTTATGAGACTAAATAAACTTCACTTACTGGGTTATTTGGTACTTGTGCGCGTTTGCTTATAAATTTTAAGTGGGTGGACGACTAATTTTTAGCCAAAATTCCTTGTATAACGTATAGTTTTAGCTTTTAAATAGGCATGTATTTATGTACAAAAAGACATGTCCCGACTAATAATTATGCCAACTCTGGGTTTATACCACTTGCGATAGAAAGAAATTGAAGAGATGATTTTATACTTCAGGTGTTTTGGGAAATCGATAAAAGAACAGCGAACCGAAAGAATAGCGAAACGTTTAAATAATATAATCTCTTATAGATTCTATATCGTTTGAATCAAGTCACATTGCAAAGTGAAAAATAACAGATTTTGCTGGTGTAGGTACGTAAAAAGGTATTTTTTATAAAAAGTCTCCGAGAGCCCAGCTGGCATTTTTTTATGTCGGTTACAATATCAATCGGAAACAACTAAATATATTTAGACGCTCAACATTTCCGGGAAATGTCAGTGTTCCCGTGAAATAGGAAATGAACATTACGTAGAGCAATCGTCAAGTAATATTCACAGAGAATAGAACTCTAAAGCGGTTCAAATAATCGCTGGAATATAACAAAGGGGCATTAATTTTTAATCAGTGGTTGATCTGTTTTATAGTCATGAATATTATTTGCAAATTTATACGATCCTCTTCCGAAGCCAGGTTGGTTAGGTACCTTTACTTGTGGATATATTAAATGGAGCGGTCATAGCCCTGCGGCTTATATAAACCCAGTGATTGACAAACTTAAGCTAGATTGAGCACGGTCCAAGTTAGATGAATAGGTGACTTGATTAGTGGGATAACTTGACCAGTAGTTTTAACGTAGAGATCATTTATCTATATTAATAGTTATTTCTGTGCTCCGTGTCGTTACGGGTCGTTTGTCACTGTTCTGATTTTGAAACAATGAAACAACTTATTTCTAAACTTTTTAAAAGCACTCTTGTGATTTGAAAAATGATAACTTTTATTAGCCGTCCATTCATTCAGCTGAGAATGGACTTCAAAATAACTCAGTATCATGTTATGTATTTTTTCTATAAAAACTACTTAGACAGTGTTTAAAAATATAAGTCATCAGCAAATGTCGTATTGGAAGTTGCATGATTGAGTCAATACGAGCGTTATATTTTTCAAGCGTATGAATATTTAAATTTTTAAGCTGTACAGTTTAAACGTTTTGTTTAATTTCATTAATTTATGTAAGGTGTCATTAGATTCGTCTCCAATTGTGAGAGTAAGACAGCCTATTTTTTTAAAGAACTCAACAGTGTATTTATTTTTATTTTTTTCCCCTTTTTAAACAGGCATTGAGCGGTCATTCCGGTCATGTGCTGTCTTTATACAACTGGGGTGGAGCGATGTTCGTGTCTGGCAGTCAGGATAAGTCTGTTCGCTTCTGGGACCTCCGTACCGGCGGCTGCGTTAATGTTATATCGGCGCCTTCTGGTGCTGGCAAGGTAAGCAAATTGTAACGTTTATTGTGGTTGAAAAACAACTTAATTTCGTACAATTTAAGATACGAATTGGCAAACAAGAAAAATTTTGAAAAAAGAATCGAGCCACCCTGTATTTTTTTTTTACTTTTTTAGGACGTTAGGCATTTTTTTTAGTTTCAAATATTTAAATATTTGTAAAGTAGGTACAGGGGAATTTGTTTTACTTTCTAATTTAGGAAAAATTTTTTTTTTGCCTAAACCTGGCTCGAGTGTGTCTTGTGTCTCGATTGTAGTGACCAGGAGTATACTTCATTCTATTTTCGTTTTTGTTAATAGGGTTTGTTGTGAAGAATATTGAGTTTTAATTCCGACTGGTTTTTCAATAGGGATCAGCGGTAGCATCGCTAGCAGTGGACCCAAGTGGTCGTTTGCTCGTCTGTGGTCACGACGACGGGTCGTGCGCACTGCACGACGTGCGTGGTTCGCGTGCGCTACAACGGTTCACTCCGCACTCTGGAGACGTGCGTAGCGTGCGCTTCTCACCCGGCGCGTATTACCTCCTCACTGCTGGATACGATGGACGCGTTGTACTTACTGATTTGCAAGGTTAGTAGCGGTTGTGGAACCTTCTAGAACAGCTGTGGAACTATCTAGAATTGTAGTATTTCGGTGGTGTAGAATACTGGTCCTATTTATGGTAGTGTAGGGTATTGTAAGAGGCAGAAGCCGGCAGAGCGTGGTAAGGATCGCGTAAGATTTCTATGTTCAGTATTGGTGGGTTAATTAGTTACTTAATGTTATTATTAAATTATCTTCACGGGAGTCGGGTTTCTAGCTGGGGGTTGAGTGTCAGAGTAAACCATACAAGAGGCGACCTATCCTCAGGGGAAGCATATCTTTTTGGATCAGTTTCAAGTGAATATTCATTATTACATTTTATTATATAGACTGCACGCTCGATTGGATATTTCCTGCATTTGTATTTTAAATTAGTATACATAAATCAGGCGTGTGGATAAAAATATGAAAAACCTTAAATAACAGAGCAGATTTGTGAAGGGACAAGAAAAAATAAAAAGCTTATTTATATACCTTTATTGGACGGTATTATAATAAATTGTAGTCGAGATATAAAGCGAGTTGAGCTCGTGACATAAGCAGATTAGGTGACTTAGCAACTTTTGTGTTTCTGTTGCTTAAAGTGAAATTTTGCTAGAAGGAATTATTTTGCTCTTGTTCTTGTTGTTTGTGAAGGGTTAGCGAACTACTGGATTAAAAAAAAATTACATTGCGATTGATTATAAGCAAAAAATCGCTTAAATTTTACCACTAGCCGACACTCGAACAACTACCAATTGCAATTTTTATCGAAACACCAAATATTTTGACATGTTTTTAAGTTCTTCAAAGATGTTTTTTTCGGCTAAAATCATGTATTTCCTTAAATAATTATAACGTTATTAGTGAGTGACGTAGGAAATATATAGATATAAATTTGAACAATATCTTAATTACAACGGACCAAGTCGGGATGGGTCGCCACTTTCGTTCTCGAGGACCACTTTTAGTAGCGAACCACTGATAAGAACCCCTGCTTTATACATACAGATAATACCTGTTATTGGATAATACGATTATACGTGCTTTATAATATGTCCTATTGTTTTGAGTGAATAGACCTTATTATTACATTACCACTTTCCCTCAGGTGGGATCGTAGTCGAACTAACTTATTAAAACATTTTTTATTTTTTATTTGCGTATTCTTTTTTTTAGGCGACCTAACGTGTACGCTGCCAAGCGTGCTAGTCGCGCGTCACCCGGATAAGGTAATATCAGCGAGATGGCACCCTGATGACTTTTCCTTCCTATCCACATCGGCGGATAAGACGGTGGTACTTTGGACTATACCACCCGTCTAGCCAATGGATCACCACTACGCCTACTAACATCTCTTAGAGTAAATGTTAGTGCGATTGTCGACCGTAATGTCAAGGCCTTACGGTGCTATTTCGTTGTGGTGTTTGTAATACAACTCTGAGAGATGCTAGTATGCCTCTTGCTTCTTGTAGTCAATACAGCAACGGCTTGCAATCTCAATTTTCTAATGTGTATGTTGAAAATTCACTGTTCACTCCACGTCATACGATATGCTTATTTACAGTTGATTGACGTATGGCAAATTGCCCCCTAAAGACGCTGTATTAAGAGTTGTTTTGCCATACACGAGGCTACTCTTAAGATATCGCTCCTTAAGTTAAGATCGGGTTATTAATATATGCCTAAAACAGATTCATTTATGAAAGTTTAAGTAAAATGAAAATGTAAACGTTATATTTTGGGTTGGTAAAGAACGGAAAATGTTGCGAAAGTCCAGGTATTTCTAAAGTTTTTAATAGTAATAACGTGAATTTATTGTGGCGATAAGAGTAAATTTTTATATCATGTTTATTTATATCATAAGTTAAATGTTTAATTACTCATAGGAATCTAATCAGTACTTAGAACGATTAATAAAGTTCTTTTTATGTAGGTAGTTTTTCATACTTACTTTCATATACCTACCATTTAGTGTTTGTCTAAATGTTTTGAGTAAACAACGTTTGCAATTTTCATTTCGTCAAAAAAACAGAAAGGAACAGTGTATTTTCAACATACAAAAGTTTAAGCGCCGAACACTAAAAACAACATAAGTTGTAATTAACAGTATTTTGACATGGTATTTGATCGTATCGTGATTCTACGAACAATATTTAGTTTTAAGTGCCTATCGAAGTGAAGAAAAGATTGATAGTTATAAACATATTCGTATGTTAAAATTAGTCGGAATTCTTTCAATTATTCAGCAAAGTTAGATTTACGCCTGTTATGTTAGTAATTATTGGATAAAATTTTAGTTAAAATATGAATAATTTCAAACTAAGTAATCGTATATATTTACGGAATATTTGATAGGAAATTTTCCAAATCGTAATTGGGAAAGTTATTCGAGAATTCCTAATTATAGCCAATTATAAATGTGTTTACTAGGGAAAGGAAACTGAAAAGATAACTATTGTGTGAGAGTCTCTACGAGAAAGGTTCTAGACGAGTTCTAGAGAGAGACGTTCTACAGAAATTGCCAATCAAATACATATTATAATTGTATAAACCATTTATGCGCCGTTAATCACTAATGCAACTGTTTCATTTTCCAAAGTCCACTAATAAAATTGCATTCGTGATAATACTTCCACGCATTTAATAAGTGTTTCGGCGCTTACGACTTATTGTATGCAATAGAAAATAGAGATTACTTAAATTGGAAAATGCGGTTAGTCCATCTATAGCTTTTGAAATATTTCTCCTGGAAGCAAGAAATAAATTTCCAAGTATTTGTACTGTATACAATTATTATACAAACACCCTTACCTTCTAAGAGTCGCGTCGAAAACACGGTATTTTAGTATGATTTAAAATAATATTAAACGTGATTAAACAATATTTGTCAATTTTATTTCTAACAGTCTTCCTAACAATTTGTTGACAAAAGGGCTTATTGATTTGTATTGGTAGAAATACTTGGATGTGTATTATGTATGTATGTACTTCTTAGGGAAATACTTCAATAGATCAACTAACCGTGAAAATGTCTAACCAAATACAATATCAATTAGCAAGCCGTTGCAATCATGCAGTATTTTATACGGAAATCTCTAATAGCTTAATCGAAAATATAGATAATGTATTAAATTCTTTGATCTATTTATAAAACAAATTGTATAGTCATAAAGTACTAATGTCTCGCTTTAGCAGGAATAGATAGCTTAATATCATTGTATACGTAAATTTATGATTTGTAGCGTCATTTCCCTAGAGTACTGTATCCTCTACTAAATGAAATAGACTATTGAAATAGCTACACTTAAAATAATGCATGCTAGTATTATTTAGCCTTCTACAGTTTTGAACAAATAATTGTAGTTTCCTTTACCTACCTGATGTAAGGAATTGGTTGACTATTTATTCGACTTTCAGTAATAAATTTGAAAATTTGATCTTTATAAGTAAGTTACGATTGTACCCAAAGTTTACGTCATTACCGACTATATTCTCAATGTTTATTATACCTACTTGCTACTTTTATAATGAAGTTACACGTGCTATTAACAAGTGCTACTGATGCTTTATAATTACTAGATATATTACCATTAAAATGTATGATAAGAAATATTTTAGCCAATGAACAATAGTAGGTTTACCTAATGTTTTGTTATCCTATATTCAGCATGGAATTGTTTAATTTTTAGTTTTAATTTAGTTGTAAGCATTTCGTTATATTAATATATGTTGTAACAGCGATATTTAATAAAATAATGCTATTTCTATTGGATATAATTAGTCTGAAAAGGTTTTAAAAACGATATGCTGCGCTATATGTTTGTGGCATTATTTTTATAGGACCATTGATGATGAAAGCTTTAATTAAATACAAATTTGCTACGCCAACGTAATAGGGGTGTCAAATTAATTTGAGTCTTATACGTAGTGATATACGGTCACAAAACTAATGATTATTATATTGTATGAAATTCATAACCACACGCTGTTTATTAGAAGATTCGAGAAGATGAATATGAAATTGTTGGTTAATTAACATTTTACGAGATTACATTTACATCGATACTGTTACTAGTATTAAGGGAAATTCGAATATGTTTTTGTCTGATGAAACTCACAATGTATCGTGTCACAAAAATCTTGGCTGAAAATAAGGGAAATAAATTATTTGTGTGGTATGTCCCACGTGCAAGATTCTCAAGTTTGAATGAAATCAACCGTTTGTCATTGTTTTTAATTTGTGCAGACACTAAGGCCGGCCGCACATTGGACACGTTTTCGTGCGAATTTTACTCGTGCGGACACGTATGAACAATTGTATAACAGTTATACGCACGACTAACTCGCACCCAGTGTGCGCGCTCCCATAGTAATTGGAATATCGAGATCGTTCGTACCTGTTCATACGTGTCCGCACGAGTAATATTCGTACGAAAACGTGTCCAATGTGCGGCCGGCCTTATGTTGTTACAGGGTTGAAGCGTAAAAAGTGGTTACACTAAAACACAGTCCGTAGTTAACGACTTGAACATAGAATAGATATATTGCATAGTTACACGGAAGGACCAATGGAATAGTGCAAAATCTATAACGTATTTGCTCGGTATGCAGATTTACTGCAACCGATAACCGGTGGACAATTAATGATTGTCCATTACCGATACCGATTTCGTAGTAAAATTTATTAGATTTCTTTTTAAAACCATGAGAAATATGGGTTTTTGAAATTTAAACTTTGAAAAAATTTGTACGCTGAAAAATCCCGTTTTCGTAAACATTAAGACTTTTTGTTATGTTTTAATTTAAAACAACTGCGCAAAATCTTACACGAAAATGTGTCGTTATAAATCATATTTAATACCAAATCCCTCCGTGATAACCTAATCTTGTCTAAACAGAAATTTGCATAGAAATTTATAAGGTGTTAACTGTCAAAACGGATTGTTTTGAGAGTCTACATTACTATAGATTGAAACGTATTCCCCAATATTATAATGTAGGTAGGTGTCCCCGAAATGATTAATTTCCAAACCAAACGTTACTTGCATTATCTTATTTAGTCTTACTTAGGGGCACTTCAAGTGTTACGTAACGCATTTTGGGGGAGGGGGGCTTGTAAAATGTAACGATGCGTTATATAAGCTCGGTCGAACAACGCATTGGGTAATATTAGTTTTTCTTATTACTAAAAAAAACTAGGGTATATATTTCTTGTAACTCTACAAAATGGCAACATTTTAAGTTAAAAATGCTCATTTGTGTGTTACGTAAAGTTTAGTGAGGGGAAGGGAGGGTCAAAATATTAAAAAAATGCGTTATGTAATACTTGAATGCTCCCATAACAACTACAATCTTTATACTAAACAATTAAGTCCTCACCAATTAAGCTATTCCCATCTGAGAAATGGCCATAGACATTTTGTGGAACTTATCAGTGTATTTGTATACCCTCTAAAAAGTTAAATTAATTTAATTTGCCATTTATACGGGGATAGGATAAAAGACGCGCGGGTTCGCACGCGTATGAGATTTGAGAAGCGTGTGACGGGTAATCCGCGTCACGTAGCAGATACGTCGCTCAAATTCAAGGAAACAAATCCGCGAGAGGGTGCTCGCGTCGTGTACGAATTTTAGCGTACACCAAGACTTAATATTTATGAGTTAAGTTTAGGAAACATTTCATGTACAATCTTTTCACCAAAGTGAGTACCCACCCTAGGGAAATTTATCCTTACACTGTTTTATCGTGGCAAATTAAATTAAAGACACGTCGTTTGTATTGTGTATACGTTTTTAGTAATTGAAAGTCTCACTGGTGAAACCACATAAGTAATACGCGTCATCCCGTTGGACATTAATTGATGAAATAATATACAATGTATACAATTGTATAAGACATCATAATATAGTAAAACTCTGAGAGCTTAGCTTGATGACTTATTTCATGCGTGTATGAGTAGAAATATTTATCATATCGTAAAAACATAGTAATATGTTTTGTTTATGTATGTATGTTATGTGTTCTGTGTAAGAAGCCTAACTAAAAAGCTAGTGGTAGGACATCGAAAGAAAAATATCTAAAACAACCAAATGTGCTATTATCATTATGCAATATTACTAATCACGAAATAATTATGTTAACAGCCTGTATAGAGCAATATGGCTTCTGTGTTTCATTAATTTCATCATTTTTCATGAAATAAATAATGATCTTAAAGATTAAAAATTTATGTTTCACTAGTTACTAAATAATCATGCAATTTAATTGTGAAATGTACTGCACAAAATTATTTATAGTCATCAGATATATTTGGCAAACACTAGATGTAATTGGTGTTTGACATGAAATTTAAATTCGATTATTAATTATTATAATATGTGTGTCGAGTAGATCTGAAGCCTCGATTATTGTGCGATAATGTTAAAAAGATTTATATTCAATGTGAAGTTTATGTAATTTCAAAGAATACTTATTGTAATCTAACAATTAGTCTCAAATAAATATACCTAACGTGTAAAATGATCTTTGTTAAAACCGAATTTCGTTAACAGTTGTATCCATTATAATTTTTTTAAGAATATAATCATACTATTTACAAAAGTTGTTTTATTGATTATAAACCACTTTTTTTCATTCAAATGAGCAATGATCACCAACTCTTGTGAAAATCCGTAGTGCCAAAGTCCACACTTTAATGGACCAGAAGAAAGGGTGCAAGTATAATTATGTCGAATAATACCGACTCATACGTTAAAAAGGTCAATATCCTTCCAGAAGGGTATTATTTTAGCCAGGCAGGTATACAACTTTTCCATAATGCATGAGTTGGAATTAAACTGGGTGGTACAGAGCCCAGCCTTCTATATCAGTTTGGAATATAAATTATTGATTCCTTCACGCTCAATGTTACGGGGCAATACCATATTTAACGTGTTAGATAGAGCCAAGGGGATAAAGTGTAGCTATCGTAAAGGTAAGTATTGCAAATAATTAATTTAAATAACTTTTAGTAGGAGTACGATATGAATTTATATCATCCGAATTGCCTTGTGTAACAGTAGTCACAGTATTATGTATCAATCATGTCTAGCTCTTAGTTATAAAATCCAATCGTTTTAATATTTTATTTCGATATTTACGACAGTAGACGATTTAGGAATAGAATAGGCCCCCAAAAAAGAATAACTTGGGTGCAGGCATCATGAGATCAATTAATCCCGAAGCGCCTGATGTTTTTGTGATGCCAAACCACTGCTAATAAAATTTTGAATAATTGCTAATCATCCATCTAAACATACGTGTTCATTCATTTCAAATTAACCACTTGTGGATACCGAAAAAAAGAAGACTATTATTAGCATAGTTATATAAGTAAATAGATTATGGTATCTAATGCGACATATAAATATATATTACTTTCCCGTAGGATTTGGTTTTCGAGATAAATTGCTGTGGAGAAGTTGTACTAACCTTCATTGGTTAATTATACTCCAAAGTTTAATTAAATTCGGCTCCAACGGCCTAAGCAAATTCATGCAACATACGCTGTCAAGGAAAGATGCGAATTTATTACCATTTTATTATGCTTAATAACAAACAACAATACACATAGGTATGGTAGGTATACATCCGCGGAAGATATAGGTAGTATCCATAGTAGGTACTTTTAAGTTTTACGTACACAGATTGTATGGAAGGTATGTAGGTATTAAAAAAACGTTTAAATCAATCGGTAATATATTTCTAGGCCTCTTAAATCGTTACTAATCGAATACTAGGGGTAGGTAAGTACGGTATCAAACTATTAGACACCATGGCGTTCTTAATTAATCATACCTAATTAATACTTATTTAATAAATTTACGTTCACAATTACTCAGTCAAACCAAGAAAAATAATATAAAACCAGTTTCGGTAACACAGGTGCAGCCACATAATACCAGAACGTGTAGAGTGATTCCTTTTCTCTTTATTTTATCCCAAAGTAAATGTGACTTATTTTAAGACGAAAGATTGTTTAATTTCTTTTGGTATTTGAGTCCCCGATAGCTCTAATTTACACGTTTACCTAATGCTTTAACGATTGTATGGGATTCCTGACAATATAATAGGGAAAGTAAAATAGCATATATAATATGTTTTGTGGTTTTCAAAAAATCAAAAAAAAATAATAATAATACGTTTAATTTATTTGCAACACAACAGAACACATTACACTAAAACTAAACAATACCTACAATTACTTATTACAATGTTATAAAATAGTAGGTTTTGGGAGTTTTTCATACACTGGCAACTCTACATTGCTAAAGCCATGAATATAAAAGCTAAACGAAGGTTTGTGATTTCAAACCTGAAATAGAAATTCAAGCTTATGTTTTTTGTTTCAAACGAATAGTATGTTTTCAAGTCAAAATAGGCATAGTAAAGTGATACGAACAAGCAAATAAATACAACACAGAGTACTAACAGGTACCTACTATCAAAATTTATGAGTATTTAATCTGTATCTACGAGTAGGTATCTCTCGCATTGTTTTGCAAACGTCATACATCGGTCTGTACTGTATAGTCTGCACAAAGCATAACAAAATAATACAACTTGAAAAAGAGATAAGTAAAAAGGTTAATTATTGAGACAGTTAATGCTGCAGTTAACTCGCAAAGTAGGTACGTAGTTAGTTGGGTCGATTTTTAAAAGCATAGCTGCCCTACGTTTTGATAAATCTGTTTAATCATGCGCTTTCTATCGAAATATGTATCTAATAAACGTACATATAGAATAGAGTTGTACACCAATCACCAAGCTAACTTTATTGTCTTTTATTACAGCTAAATAAAATCTTTGTTGTAGATATGAACTAAATTACCTACTTTCAGTAAATTTTGTTGCATGTTTACTTTGCAAACTTGTAAATGAACCAAGTAGATAATATACCTATTTGGAATAATCTTACTCGTATCTTATCAACTTATCTTTGTGGTATCTACCGTATTTTATGAAAGTTATAAACTGATGATTACTGGCAAATTTTCTAATCATTAGGTACTTTTACTTACCAATATTTAGTGCGCGTTAAATAGTCAAGATGATTACATTAGTTTTTGTGATACTTACATTTGTAGTGTTATATAAATACGGTACCAAAAATTTTGACTATTGGAAAAAGAGAGGTGTAAAACATGACAAACCAATCCCGTTTTTCGGCAACAATGCCAGGGTAATGTTCGCTCAAATGGCATGGACTAGCATGGTAGATGAAATGTACTGGAAGTATCCCAATGAAAAAGTTGTAGGGTTATTCAAAGGAACTCGGCCTCAACTAGTGATACGGGACCCGGAAATAATAAAGCAGATTCTCGTGACAGACTTCAATCATTTCTATAAACGAGGGTTAATGCGAGGGAAGGTCATCGAACCTCTTTTTCGGAATCTCTTTTTTGCGGAAGGTGACACTTGGCGATTGTTGCGTCAACGCATGACTCCGGCTTTTACGAGTGGTAAATTAAAAGCGATGTTTCCCCTCATTGTGGAACGAGCAGAGAAACTGCAGCATCGAATCTTAGCCGCTGCGGCCGCTGATTCTGAACTTGATGCTCGTGATTTAATGGCTCGTTATACCACAGATTTCATCGGAGCTTGTGGCTTCGGCCTCGATTCTGATTCCTTAAGTGACGAAAATTCAGCTTTTCGTCAACTTGGGTCCAAAATTTTTAAGCAGAATTTTACAAAAATTGTAAAAGCACTTCTCAAAGAAATATTTCCACAATATTTTGGCCATCTTACATTTCTCGACGACATAGAAAATGATATGTTAAGCCTCATCGATGGGATACAACGGCAAAGGAATTATGAACCATCACAAAGAAATGATTTTATCGACTTGATGTTACAATACAAGAAGCAGGGTAAAATCATCGGAACTTCTATTGAAAAGTTTGATTCCGATGGAAATCCAGAAACAGTTGAACTAGAATTTGATGAAATTTTAATAGCTGCCCAGATTTTTATATTCTTCGCAGCCGGATTCGAAACATCCTCCTTCGCAACTAGTGTTACTCTGCATAAACTAGCTTTTAATCCAACTGTACAAAAGAAAGTTCAGGATGAAATAGATAATGTGCTTTTAAGACATAATAATAAGTTAAGTTACGACGCAATTAAGGAAATGACTTATTTGAATTGGACTTTTAAGGAAGGACTGAGAATGATGCCTTCACCTGGATTTTTAATACGGGAAAGTGTGAGACCGTATACTTTCGAAGATTTGAATTTGACGATTGGTAAAGATGTCATAATCATGATCCCTATAACGGCTTTACAAAATGATCCACAATACTTTACGAATCCAGACCAATTTATGCCAGAACGTTTCGATCCAGAGAAGTTTCCGCAGAATAACAACTATGTGTATATGCCATTTGGAACTGGGCCTCGAGCTTGTATTGGTAAGAGATCATGATAAACTTATATTTTGTAGATGAATTATTATTTCGTCCACTTTGTATTATAGAGCACATGAAGATATTGCTCATTGTCAAAATTGACGAACTATCGCAACAAATATTTAAAAAATCGTTTTAGCATAACTTTGAAATTCACTAACTAACTAATAATTAGGTTTCAGCCACCGCATAAGTAGGTTTCTAGGATACTTGAAAATATTATTCGGTAGGTAAATTTCTGGTAATAAACTTGCTTAATAAATAATAATGCATTTTCAGGCGAAAGATTAGGTCTCATGCAGTCTCTAGCGGGTCTTGCAGCAATACTGTCAATGTGCTCAGTAGAACCAGGACCAACAACTGTGCGAAATCCTGAAATAGACCCAAGATCAAGAGTGGTCCAGAATGTCAGGAAGGGATTCCCACTGATTTTCCGAAAAAGACAAATGTGAACTTAGTGATGCCATATACCTCTAGGCACAGACCCAAAAAAGATTAGAGGGAGCCATCCAGCCGAAAAGTGACGAACGTTAATATGTAGCGGTTCGACCGTATGAAGCCCACCGCTCAGTAGTATACAGCGAGCGTGTGACAGATTTTTGTGCGTCACTCGCAAACTATCGCTCTGTCTATTCTTTTTTATGGGGCTGTGCCTCTAGGCTTGAAAAAGTTTAAGATTGGAGAAGATTCTGGTAGGAATTCAATAAAAAAGGTATTACGAAGTATATAAAAATTAGATCTTCTGCAACCATCTAAATTTTTTTTTATTACACGGGATTTTTTACAAGTTATTTTATTCAGTTACATCCATAAATCGTTACCTGAAAGCATGAGTAAGAAAGAAGCAGAGATCTAGAGGCGTTAGCTTAATGTTGTATCTCCACTAATCACAAATAGTCAACTTCTGTGTTTGTGACAAAAGATTTAAATTTTCGTTTGGTGGAAATCCAGCTTAGCGCCCCTCACCATCTTGTCAGGATAGACATTTGATTACACAGAATATACTTATACTTATAGGTTAGTAGCTAGAACTGTACACTGTAAGGACGCTTCGATATTCAACCGACTGAATAATTTCCATAGTAGTTCCGATCGATTTTCTATCTCAATAACTTCTTTCAATGATAAAAATAGTTTGTTCCAGTTGTCGTTTTAAGGGAGCGTTTAAGTGTAAAGTAGGTAACGCTTTTTATGATTTATGACTCCCCCCCCTCCATTCCCCGTGTAACGCGCTGTTTCTTTTTTACCCTCCCTCCCATTCCTAAACGTTACGTAACACACAAATGACAATTTTTATGTAAAATGTTGCCATTTTGCCGAGTTACAACAACTATATTCCCTAGATTTAAAAAAAACAACACAATATTATGAAAGGCATTGTTCGACCCCTCCCGAATGTAACGAATTATAACATTTTACATGACCTCCACCCCTTAAATTGCGTTACGTAATACTTGAATGACCCCTAAGCGTTAAAGGTTATACCTAACGGTTATAGAATTCAAATTCAAATCATTTATTTCGTCTTAGGAACTACTAGCTCACTTAACGAATGTCAAAAATTTAAAATAGCCTAAATAACACAAAATGAATTTAAAAATAATAAACAAACATGTTACAATAAAACTTCGTAAAGTCTCGATAGACAAAAACTTTTATTTCATCGGCTTTATAAATACTTAAGCCTAAAGTGTCGGCCCGGTAACTCCCGGTACTCTGTTTTAAAAAAGGTAGATTTTTACAACATTAATTACAGTGCCGCCTTATCAATTGTCAAGGTTAACTAAAGATAACTATTTTTAGAATAATGCACGTACAGAATGTAAAATACATTGTCACATTGATAACCTCTTCAAAGGTCAATAAACTCTTTAAAACCAATGACATTCAATCATTACGAAGCTACATAGCTACATAAGTACCTACCTGCCCTACACATTAAATCAAATAATACTCGAAGGAAAAATGTCTATGGGAGAGCTAGTACCTTATTTATATACTCATGGGCCCGTCCTCGCTTCGCTCCGGGAATCTTATGGGAAAAACTGATGTGGGTAAAAAAGCAGTTACTCCTTATTACATCATCAGCTATCTACCAGTGAGAGTCAGGTCAAAATTGGTCCAGTTATTCTAGACATTAGCCGGAATAAATGACAGACAGACAGGCAAAAGTTGTAAAAAATGTTATGTTGGTTACCAACATAATGTATTTAATAAAAAGCTATTATTTCAATATTAGGTTCAAACGGACACCCCAATTTTATTTATTTGCTTAGATAGCCTGAAGGGCTAAAAAGCGCTGATGGTCCGGCCTACAGTTGTTTTCGCTCGAAAACAAAAGCAATACGAGTTTAGTCACCCTTTCTAAAAGCCGTGACGACAGATTTTGAAATCCTGTTCCGTAATCAAGCTTCACGTTAATATTTACAAAAGAAAAAACATTATTTCGGTAATAAACTAGAGTTTAACAAAATTTAAAGCAATTTTTCTAAGCTTTTTCAACAACGCGCAAAAAAGTTCAAGACGGCCGATTCGAGTTTTAATCATTTTTATTGAAAGTCTTATTAAAATCAATTTTTAAAATAAAAGTAAATTAGTGTTTCAAATCTTTTTATTATGTATTTTCCTCCAAAACAATTAAATCTTTGAATATTTTCTACAGTCGTAATTGCCTTTACTATAAATTATCATTATAACATGCTTTTTTAACAGGTAAAGGTTCCTATGATATCGTAAGAATATTTCGTAGCTTGCCTTCAATCTTGGAAGATGATAAATTAGCCAAAAGACGAGCATATAATATCTTCCACATCCGATCTTGAAACGTGGAAATATTTCCTTACGATAACAATACGCCTGAAATGCGTAAACCATTAAGTTCACTGAACACTTTGTTACATAATTTTATAATTTTACTCTTTAAATTACTTATATGGTGGTAGGTAACTTTATGTAGGTATACCTCGTTTTTTTCGTGATTTAAAAAGTAAACAATCTTACAGTGTCTTTTTATTGTAATTATCGATTTAAAAATAAGACAGACAAATAAAAAAAAAAATTAAATAATAAACAATAATTTAATGTTAAAATAAATTTCTGTATACTTCTAAATATTTTTTAAAATTAATGAAATACTTAAATAAAAGAAGTGCCAAGATTGTTTACTTTTTAAATCACGGGGAAAAAAACGAGGTATAATTTCATAGTCTGAATCATTATAGAATGGACAAAGAGTGCTCTGTCGATGATAAAGTCAACGGCAAGCAATGAGTGCTTTACAGCATCGATTCGAGTTGTACCTACGAGTACAGCCGTGATAAAATTCCCAGACATTATTTGTCTGTTAATAGACATCTTGATTTAAAAAGTTATGTTGAAAATAAATTAATTAATTCAGTCGATGTCTTTAGTCATGGATTATGTTATGTTATACATAATTGAGTTAGTTCGATATATCAAGATTTTATGTAACGACAGTTATCGTTTTGACCACGGCTTACTGGACACCCTGTACTACCTACACTATAAGGCGGATGAGAAAATAATAGGTACCTACTTTATAGGTAAGGTACCTACCCCGATTTTTTTTCATATAAATACAACGACTTTGTCGGCGTGTTTAATGATCGTTATTCTAAGGGCGTAATATTTTTTCCCTACCTTTTTTTATCCTACTACGAGTACTTAACTTACCTTTTGCTTTAAATATTACAGGCGTATATTTTTTAATAATGATTTTTTCGTTTTTTTTTCTTATCTATTACTTGTTACGGCTTACTCACATTAGATGTTACTTAGCGGCAAGTGACGTGCGTGCTTTTGATGAAGGACCTACCTATTATAGGATTGGTTTGAAACTAGTCTGGCAAACTCCAACATTTATTTACATACTTATTTATTTTTTTAATTAATAGGATACCTAAACACAGATAAGGTACACAGATAAATTAATGTTTTAATATTTTAATGTGTGTAGTATAATGCCCATAATTACAGAGTGCCCAAACATTCATAAATATGTAACAAATTACCTACTTATACTAGGTATAATTATTTAACTAATTACAAATTTTAAAAAATGTCCGAAACCAACAAAAAAAAAATACGTGAGTTAGCCGTAAAAAGTACATAATGTGTCCAGAATTCGCTCAAGAATCGCTCAGTAATACTAAATTAATGATGACAATGATAATTAATATAATAATGCCTGAGTAAAGTTTTAGGATCGTTCAATATATGACGTAATTCGTGATTATCGTTCATATCTCGTATAGTCTAGTGGTTAGGACGCTTGGCATACCAGCCGAGAGGCTCGGGTTCGAACCCCGATACGAGAATCGATCTTGCGCGAGAATTATTTTGCTTTTCTGTTTTTAATAATATTTGAGTTTTTTTAATGTTTAAAAGCATAATTTAACAAAATTTTGAGATTTTTTTTTAAATATTCAGTGACAATTGCCTTGAACCGCCATATCCAGTCAACTAAAATCAATTTAAGGAATGTAAAATTTTGTTTGTATTTTCAACAAAAAATATTACGCAATATATATATCATTTATTAATTTGTTTGACAATATTAATTTAAGAAGATGAGAAATTTAATCAAGAAAGACAAATATAGGTATCTACTTAATCAATATTTTCAAAGTACCTTTTCTAATAATTATACTTAGTGCCTCGGGCGCTAAAAATTTAAACAAGGCTCGCTGAGTAGGGTGAATTTATTCTCTAGCGGGTAGCGTAAATGGACATTAAAACGGAAAACTTTGTATAAAATTACAGATTAATAACTCCGCGGGTTTACTCTAAGTGTAAGCGCTAATTATCTATAATTATTATAGTCAGAATCGAAACTTCTTTCAGCCTGTACCTTCACAGATCTTCACAAGGTGTAGAGATTCTTTATAGTATTTTCATATTTAAATTTGTTACGGAATTCTCATGAATCGGCGTTATGTGTCTCAAACTGTTGAGAATTAATGGCTTGTATGCTCTGCATAAGCCCGTGAGCGATCACATCTGCAAGACAAACATAGGTACCTTCAATCAAAATTTTCCGTACAAACATATTTGTCGATCACTCAAAGTTTCTCGTAACTAAGTACGACAATCCGCTTCATCATCTACTCTTCTACAGTCAACATGAAAGGTGCACGTTTTAAAACATAACCTTTCAAAATAGGTAAATGTCGATTATTCATTAACTCGTATGATGTTATCAGAGAATTCACTGACCCTCCAAAATTGCTATGGAAAAGGGGTCATAATCGCCCTCCCCACGTTTGCCCGTCAAACATTGCCGTAATGTCGAACGGACCCCACAATTTTACAGATATGCTTTACGCCCAATTTCCCGACAATTATACGGTCGAATCACATTACCATTGTCCTATCTTGGTTGATAACAATCTGATGCGCACATAAATTCAGGGCGAACGTTGTAATTAGTAATGGTAGTCAATGTGTTTAGTGCACTCTAACAAAATTGCATTCAAAATTAAAATGGTAATACTGCAATCAAACATGAATATGTTCGGATAGAGCAGCAAAAATATGGTCTTACTCCAGTGTGAATAAATACATTTAGTGAATTTATTTAGAAGGTCTACACAATCATGTATTTTCTGTTATTATTACCTTGAAATGCGTACCTAGATTTTAAAATTCATCTATATAAGAGTTCTTAGACAATTTATAATGCCCTTTTCCTATTCACTTTTCCCACTCTTCTTTAAGGCATCGGTTCCCCTTCCCTTCCCTTGGGGGAACAAACTATACCCTCATCTGGTAGGTACATCTAAATCAGTTTAGAACCTTTTTTGGTTATTATGAGATTAATTATTTACATTCATTATAAAATGCAGAGATTTAAGAGCCCATTAAAATAAAACAGAGGAGTTGGAATGGGGTAATTTGGTTTAACGATTCAACTTTATCGCACCTTCATTGATTGACCTATTTTGATGAGGTTTCCAGCTTATATTGGACGTAAAACGATTTTACGTCTTCGTTTGATTTATTCGATCACACGAGTCAAATAAAGAATTAATTAAGATACACATACGATTTGAAAGCCTGATTTTAAGAAGCCAAACAACCCGCATTATATTATAACTATTTAAATCAATATCTGTCAGATATTATTAGAAAGATGCCTACAAGTCTTTTTTAACTTATATAGAAAAGTATTACTATTGAATAATGTTAGATGATTCTATTATCGGTGTGTTAGTATCTTAGCAAACTTTTGTATACCTATTTAATTAATAACCCAGACATGAACTGTTCTCTAGAAAGATTTTCTGTATTCTCTTTTAATGTCCTACGCACAGAATATCGGACAAATAAACAGCACCATAAGAAATTCAAGTATAGGTAGGTAGGTACGTTGAAAAATTTCTTTAAATTTTCAGTATTTTTAGCGGATATATAAAGTAATATTTACCTGCGTAGAAACAAGGAGATAGGATTCATAGGATTTTAAGAATAAATAAAAGAAGGTTTTGAGCTGATACCAATATATTAACATACACATCTATAAACAATACAGTCAGAATTTCAAAAAAGCGGCATAATGCGATCCAAATGTTTAATCTAGATTCATCTACTTTATAAATGTTTACCAGTGATTATATAGATAGATATTTCGCTATTAATTTAAAACATTTTACCATAGACAACTTTTATATACGTGCTTAAGAATTACGATATTTTTTTATAATTTTATGAACGTTCAATTCAAGGGATTAAAAGCTTAAGTTCAAATTACTTTATCGAGAGTGAATTTTCGTAATACCAGATAGTACCTGTGTGTCTATGAAAGCAGGTAAAAGTACTCTTTTCATAATAGGGCGAACTGCAATGAAAGTGCCCTGAATGGGTCTATCGTAATTGCAGCTGACCTTTGCAGATAATTATGGCAGCGTTGTCGATCAATGAACAAAGGAGAAGTTTTAATTTAGAACGATAGCGATACCGTTAGTGATGAAACCATAAAACAAAAGCTCACAAAAACATTATGTTAATATTAAAGAATTTAATGCCCAGCAGTGGGGTAACGAACCACTCGAGGCCCGTGGCAAATTCATTAGCTGGGGCCCCAGTGAAAATCGTTATTTTAGAAAACCATGTACTTAATTTTTCAACAGTATAACACTGTTAAGCAAAAGAAAAAGCTTACGGTCCTTTGCGCTGCGAGCTCCTTTTGTGCCGGGGGCCCGTGGTATTTTACCAGTCCTGCTAAGGCGGAAACAGACTTTGCGAGGCAAACGCCACGAACGGCGCACAGCGAATGCTTCGCTAGGTGTGTACCTTTATATTCGTGGCGAGGCATGTGTAGCACACACGTGCGAGGGCGAGCCAACGCATGTCGGTAAATGTTTCAAGATCAAAGTGCCTCAGTGCGAACATTAATTAGTTGTGGACGTCGTCGCGCATGCACGTTCGAAATGTGCGCCGCGTACGATATCCACGCACGCCTCAACTGAGAAAATACATCCAAACGCAACGCACTAGTCGCTATGAGCCGGGCGAGCCGGCCGACAAACGCTCGCCGCACACGCACGCATCTGTGCGTAGCACATGCCTCGCCAAACATAAAGACACACATACGCGGCATTTACTTCGCACACGATGGCGCGACCCGAGCATATGTTGGTTTAATATTTCACAACGCATGCCTCGGGCCGAGGCATGCGTTGTGCGCCGTTTGTGGCGTTTGCCTCGCAAAGTCTGTATCCGCCTTTATAGTCACGCTACTGATAGCCAGTCAATCTGAATAATGCAAAGTTGAATCTGGCCTTCTGAGTAATAATGAACTTGACAGAGCTATATTCAATTAGGTATTTGAGGTATACTTTATAGAGCCATCTAGAAAAACCAAGCCGCTCAGCTAAATTTAAGTTATCAGTGACTTGATACATAGATCTACAATATGATAACTATTAACATATAGACAACTGTGTACTAAGAGAAACTGACAGTAGCACCTATTTTAATAAACATTACATGTAGTATAACTTAGCTAACTACCAATGAAGTGAATGAAATAAATTAATAACAATAACAACTATAAGGAAATCATCACCTTTTTATTTTATTATTTTAGTATCATCATTCAACTAGAATAACGCAATAAATTTTTTATTAAGCTAGAAACACACGCTAGGTAATCTAAAGTAATTTTTTTTAACTTTTCTTATTTTTGAAATAAACATATTTAAAACAGATACTTAAAAACCAATACAATTATAACAGACATTTCGTATGGTTACTTCAACTTGCATGGTTTTTAAGCATCAGTTAAAGAAGCGACTGACATTTCTTATAATAGGTAATATATTCTGAATTCTGTGGTAGTTATCTTAAAATTAACTTCTGCTATGCAGGATATAGGATAAGATAATTGTTAACTAATCTTTACTTCGTAATCTTTGATACAAGCAGGTAAATCATATTTACTTTAAGCTGATATTAAAATTATAAAATTAGCATTAGGAAAACTGTTGAGGTATGTAGAAAAATCACACATGTTATAAAACGAAGATAGTACTTATTCATTGTGAAAGAAACAAAGTTGTTATATTTCCAGAAACTTCTAAGGCATGTTCATATTGTTCGTGACCACTACCACGGATGATTTGACCACGACAATACTTACATCTTTATGGCCAGAATTCTTTGAATAACACTACACATAAAATCGTTTTGGGTGGGTAAATAACTAAAATTTGGTGCCTTACATACTACAATAAACATAGATCAATTACTTAAAATTTATTTACTTGCGTTGCCTAAGTTCTTATCTACACTTGTGCCTTTTCATATTTGATTATAAAGCGTACAATGATTACTATGAGTACTTAATATTGATAACTTATAATTATACATACAGTTCCTACACAGTCATCTATGGTGTTATGAATATAATTATATTGTATAATTGATTAATTATAACTCCGTTTTTAGTAAAATTTAAGCCATAGTGTGTGTATATGAAGATTATGAAATTACTTTTTAAGATGAAACTATTATACGTATAGTACTAATACCTACATAATATTTAATTAAGCCTTTGACTATGGGTGATTGTGTCCCTGAGTGAGTGAGTGACTAACTGAGTCTAAATTTAACTAGATAAACATAGCTTGGTTAAACCTAATCTTAAAACGGTGTATAAATCTGAATTAAGTAGTTTTAAAAAGAAGTAAATTATAACATTTTAAAAAAAGCAAAAACAAACTGATGAAATTTAATTTTTGTGTACAGTCTTGGCACGACATTTAATTACGTTTCGAGCGAGCGAAATATATTATATAATTCCTTCTCTAAGAAGTTATGTCCCCGC
The DNA here is from genome assembly GCA_001278395.1 of Lerema accius. Classification (NCBI taxonomy): domain Eukaryota; kingdom Metazoa; phylum Arthropoda; class Insecta; order Lepidoptera; family Hesperiidae; genus Lerema; species Lerema accius. The sequence goes on from LGAG01000463.1 coordinate 393,487, forward strand.
ACTAAAAGCCTCAAAAGGACACTCAACCTTATAAGAACCCTTTCATCGTAGTCGCTAAAAAAATTTACTCAATGAATCCTATCCATTACTCTGTCCTATAGAGGAAGGTCTTAGATACCAACCTACATTACCGTTGTCAATCGAGCAATGCGTAATTGCGTGTACCCTGTTCTTTGATAAATATATCATTCGCTTAAGCCTTACTTACTCGTACATATACCAATTTATGATACAGCCGTCGAAATTGACGATAAATTCATATATAAATCGTAGGTACTAAAAATAAAAATATTTATTTAAACTTACAAAACAATTATGAACGTAATTTATATGTAAATAATAATCAGATAGATAAACTTATACACTTTATTTATTAAGTAACACTATATGAATATAAGCTGTCGTACATTATGCGACTGTTTAAAAAGAATGGCCGATAATTATAGAGATACTTTTATGAAATAAAATCAACAGGTTGTAACGTAATGACATCTTTGTTTTATAGTTTGAATAAGTTTTTGAGTAAGTATTGTTCGTCATTTAAATGTAGGTGTAAACTTGATAATTACATTACTTTTTGGTGTATTGGATGCTAAAACGATAAAAATATAAAATTAGGTTTTACTGTGAGTATATACCTCTACCAAGAAGTTTAAAATAGCCTTTGCTCATGTAGAAAAGACAAATGTAATTAGTTCTACAACAGACACACCAGTTGAGTTTGGAACTAAGTAGGCGACCGTATGCGAACAGACGGACAAACTTTTGTAATTATGATTTGGCTTCTTTCCGGAGAGTTAGCTGAAACTTATATTTCCATAAGTAAGCACAATTCCTTTTGGGGATTCGTGAGTTGGATCATCTTGTTTTCTTTATAAAATCTATATAACAGTTCTATTACCAATGCATAGGAATGAATTAAAAAACGTTTTTCTCTGATTGTAGACGTGGAAGTGATATAGTTTACATACATGGGTACTTCTAGTCAGTATTTCCGAATGAAAGGTTACGAGGAATACGAGGAAAATATTCGATTCAAGGAAATTGCCTCCAAAATTGAACTAAAATAGGCTACGTCAACGAACTTCCGGTCCGTAAACTCAATAGGATGCGCCCAGTTAATATTGTTTGGTTGTTGCTCCTGAGTAAATGGACAATTAACTACATTGAGGTACAGAGGGCATACAGATCCTATACATAGGTATCTTAATAAAAACACAGTGAATGTGTGTCTGTCACTAAACTCCTTCTAAACGGGTGGGCCGATTTCAATAAAAATATTATGAAGTATAATAGAGACACCGAGTATGGTTTAGAAGCATAATTGGACGCGGTTGCAGATCCTGATGGCAAAATACTACAAGGGACAAGCCAAACTATTAGAGTGATTGAAACGACGCCATAGCAAAAGTTGTCCAGTATGCTAAGCGTTTATTAAAGGTATATGAAAATTAAAGATCAGTTTCTTTTTTGCTTAAAATAAGCCAGTGCTTGACTATAGTAAAAAAATGCATAGGACTCTTTTGTACCTACTTCTTACCGTCAAGTAGCTTTGCTGACGGTCTTTGCCCAATTGGCTATACCTACTTTCAATTTTTAAATGATTTAAATACAGTTTCATAAAATAAAATATATTACATTTCTGTAACATTAAGATAACAATAGGTAACTTGAACAAGTTGGTGAGCGTCAAAATTATTATTTGTAGAAACCATAATATTACGTAGGTATACCTATTGAAATGTTGATTCTAGATTTATGTTCCCCTTTCTAGAGCGAGTTTCTTATTAGAAATTTTCAGCTTGATCGGATGTTTGGTTAACGGAATACCTACTTAGTTCTTGTTAAACGAATAATTAATTTTAACTGGCAGTCATTGTAGAAGAGAATTGGATGAATTCGTTAAAAAGGTTTTGTGAAGCTTAATAATCGATATTACTTTCAGATGTAATAATTTCAAATACCTTATATCATAATACATAATAATATAGCAAATATAGGATGTGGAATCTAAATACTTATATTTAAAACCTCATATCTTTTATTCATTAAATGCATTTTTTATTAGATATCTAAGTTTGCTTATTATAATTAAAGGGTATTACATAGGTAGGTAATACATAATAAACATTATTTTAATTCAAACAAATCATAGCCGCTAAACATAAGATTTAAGTACCCACATATTTTACGTCTTAGGTCCCGCACCCAATTAAAGGTGTAATAATTATATATTAAGTATAATAAAGAATTAATAAGCGGAGCCGCCGATAAAATGAAACACTTGTAGGCTATTAAAGATTAATTATATTTTCGGCTTAATTAACTATTCTTGCGGGTTTCCTTTAAGAGGATTTGAAATAAGTTTTGAGACAATGGATTTATTGTTTATTGGTTCAATGGCCTGCGCCATTTGGCCTACTAACGTATCTATAACTGCGAAACTATAACTCCAAGTTACTGAAGAATAATAGATATTAGTACGTAAATAAATGTCTTCATTATATATTATCCTTCTATTTCAATATTTACTTCTTCATCAATATTATCTACAAGAGTATTTTTAATAATAGGCCAACATATTTATATTCGGCGAAATTGTTACTATATATTATAATGTACTTAGTGCTAAAGAAAAAAAAAAGAAAAATCCTTAAAAATCTATGTTTATATTATAACTATTTGACTAATATCTAATGAATTATGTTAAGCGCAATTCGTGCTACTTAACAAGCTCTTCTTAAACTATAATGGAATAGGCAATGTAACTTAGTAATAATTAATTCATAGGAAAAGTACTTGGATGGTTGCTAAATATCGAATCCTTTACTAAAAGCCCTAAAAGATGTACCTAATAGGTTGTCAACAACTATTAAAACATGAAATTTAAATACCATGAAATTAATCAATGCCCATTCCTATAACTTGTTCTTAATAATCCCTTAATATTCTACGTTAAAAGGATACCTACTTATGTACTTATTTTATTAGATGTCTTGATAAGATTTTTTTTCCATATGTCGCTAAAAGAGAAATCGTGTACTGATATGTCATAAAGTATTGAACTTTGTGTATATGAAAGTGTACGTACGAATTAAGGGCTGATTAAATACTTTCTATTTCTATATAATGCGGTGATCAACATTTACAGAACAATGATCAATATTGTAGAATATTAAATGATGTTACATAACTAGGCAGCAAGATTGAATCCTATAGACAGTCCGCTGAAAAATTATCAAAGTATTGATCCAAAGTAACTATTATTATGAGGAAAGTAATGGAATCCGACTTAAATCAACTATAATTGATATTATTATAAGAGAGTCATTTACCATCGAAGGCTGATAGTGAATGAAAAAGGTAAAAGCTTTGCGGACATAATTTAACTAACAATAAAGATGTAATGTTAACTTAGATTATAAGATTACATCTAACTCCTACTATATACTCCTCTAGAAGTATTTGCAAATAGGTGCAGCAGCAGTTAAATAGGTAATTTTTTCCATAGCATAAATACCTACATAATATTCACTTTTTCATAAGTAGTAAGTAGAGTAGGTATTAGGACGCAAGGAACATAATTTCTAAGGCTACATCATCGACAAAACAGTAGGTAGATACGAATCCAGCACTTTAAATTAAAATAGCACCGTAATCAGTTCAACTAATTCTTTATTACCCACCGATTTACACAACAAATGTCGTTTTACCAAAAGAGAATTGATGCTAATAAATTGAAATAGGTGTGCAAGTTATGGATATTTTAGATTACGATGCTATTACGATTTTAACTTTCCTTCATGTCGTAGGTATATTATAATTGGCGTCTTTTCATTAGGTCGCGTGTTCATTCTCGCTCTTCTGGATAAAGAGACTGCTTGCAACTATCGCGGCCGGCAGCTTGAAGCAGTGGACGTGCCCAATTGTATGAACTATCTGCTTCAGGCTATTAATTGGTGAATGGCTACCAAACCACTAACAGCTTAAAGCAGTCCGTACATGACCAGTGTATATATGAAAGTTGACAGCTTCAAAACCACACAACAGCAATAGTCATGCTAATGTAAAAGACCGCGCGACTGGATGAATCCTTTCTGAGAATGTCTTACAAACAAGCTGGTGACAATTTCATTCGACGTATTTATAACCTATACCTGTACGACCTTTTCAATACCTCGTCAAGCTACCTACAGGTAGGAGTCCTTGACGGTAGGATCAGCGGGCGGTACTCCAGCAGCCGACATCTTGCGACGCTCGTTGCGTGCGCGTGATACGGGCCGGTAGTACTGCTCGCTGCGACGCCGTCAGCGCTCTGGAACGTGGGTTTCTGACTCCAGCTCCATCCACAGGGAGCTGATTTGATGAGGCATTCGCTCTGAAACAATAAATTAGTTCTGCACTTGGGCTGACCACAGACTGACTCTTCAAGCTAGAAATGAATGGCGGACAGACTGCAAGCAAGTGCTTGAAGCTGCAGACGCCGACTAGTAGTCCGTCTTTGAATACAGTTAATCGCTCTTATGTGTGCTTAACGAGGTTGCAGATCTCTGAACAGTGTTAGGATGAACTTACAGTGCTGTTTCATATTGAAATGTCAGAAGGGTAACGTAGACATAATCATTTTAATTATAATCCGCCAATCATACCTATCACTACCTTCCACTATTTCGAAGTTCAATAAAAGACATTGAAGAAATAATAAAGCTTGGGTTGTTTAATAAATGAGGATGAGAATGACAACAAGTGTGGTTATTAATACTACTTGTTTAAGTCACCTTGACAACACAGCTAACCGAATGACTAAACCCACATTTATTGCCTGCAGGATTCCGCAAACCAGTAACCGATGTTGCGGTAAGGTAATTAGCGCAGTCTCCAACCGCTGTTTTGTAAATAAGCAGGCAGGGACGCACTCACACACATCAGTCACGTTATCCGTCGTTTGAACCTCCCGTTTCCGATTAGTTACTTGAAAATGAATAGTTGTAAACGCCGGTTAGAGATATCACTTTGATAAGGGTCAGACAATTACTTTGCTAACCAATTAATGTATTGTAATTGAAACTATTTTAAGCATCCCCTTATTTTGCGAAGACCTACGATGAATGAGTAATTAGTTATGTATATTAAAAAGTAGCTTTTGTTAAGGAAGCTATTGATTTCAAAACTGAGGTTGATAGTGGTAGGTACCTTAGTAATCTTCCTCCAAGATTATTTAAATCTCTATGACAAATTGAATTTGATTTCTCAACTTGGTAGAGAGTGCATACAAAAGAAAAATCCCAGTCTCTCCAGCCCCAGGACGAAAGAACTTTAACCTTCCTTGATATTCACCACAAATATCAATCGGAGGGAATAAGTACCCATAGGTACTTACATACTTGTACACAACCAAGTGCAATCGATTGCTACTCCACTATCAATAAAAACATTGCTCGAATATTGAACATTTTTATCATACAGAGTTTAAAATAAGCCAGGAATTTATATCTGCATGATACACAGCGCGGTTGATACGAATGCCCCCAGAGAATACGATGTGAGAGATTTAGAGTGGTTTGGAAAACTGCTGTTGATTTTATCGACAACGTTTTGAAAACGTTGCAGCGAAGAGCAATCGTCAATCAAATTTACTGAGAACGAGGTTTTTGAAGCATATTTGAACAGTTGTTCAGAAAGATTGTAAAAGTTTTCATATAGTATACTACTTACTGTGAGTTGCGAGTACCTAATCAATTTAAAAGCAATAATTTGTCATCGGACTCAATCAATTGGAGTCGAATGAAATGGAAACAGTACGCTTGCAAGGTTTTTTTAGCATTGCTTGTATGCTATACAATTATGATTTACCAGATATTTTTTTTTATAAAAGTTTGACTTCTTAACAGAGTTATTATTAGAAGATAAATGAGTTACTTTTTAAGGACTAATTCTGATTAATGCAATCACCCGAATGTCGTTTACTCCTTTTATATTCTGAAGTTCAATCCGGTCTGTTTAGGGGAATGTTCCCCTCAAACAACCCCTCAAAGATTCCTTACTTACATAAATGACCCTCACGATTATTTCCCAACTTTCTCCATCAAAAGTTGTTTGAGTACCTTTACCTACAGGGAAAGCCTAGCAATGTTTGTCACGAATATTGTATACTATTTATTGTCTAAGAATATTTTTATAACACTTCCTTTACAATACTACAGAATTTTATGTACCTATATCTATAATCATGTGTTTTTAAAATTTAGTATATTTTTAAGAATAATGCAGTAGGTACGTACAAGTTTGAGATTAAACTTTGTTAAAGTTTCATAGCCAAGATGTGCACAATACTAAATTTGAGTTTGAAATATGGACCTAACCACTATATTTTATTTTACCTCAAGCAAAACTCGTAAAATTACACATTTTATAAACAGTAGGTACTACCTACCTAATCGTCAGACGCAAGGCCCATTCTATAGGTACTTAATTGACGTTCAAATTAAAATGTTTCAATTAGAAATGTAAGAATCTTCTATTAATTTAGGTGTATCGACCGAGTCTATAATAACCTATTGTTTGACGTAATAATTTATGGTCGATTTTCGAGCAGGCCTTTTAGTATTTTTATTGCTGTTCGGACATAATAGTTCAAAGACCTCTTCCGTTTAAAAGATTATATCAGAAGTGAAACGATCTTAAATTAGATATCTAAACTAATAAGCATAAAGTGCTCTCATATTAAAATCGCACACACTCGCATATTTCAACCACAGAGCAATGAATGTATCTGTTAGTTCTTTCTTCCGTGATTTCAACCCTCATAATTACGACATTCAAAGTCAAGGACTTGGATCGATAAATTCCTCGTCTTCTCTAACACACTCAAAGTATGTCGAAGAAGCGATAGGGGAAATAAAATGGGTAAAAATAAAATGATACGTACAATAGTGGGTTGTTCTATCAAGTTTACATTCGTGAAGATTCGCTTTCGATGAAATATTGTTTTAGAAATTCTGCTCGTACATCGTTAGAAAAAAAGAAATGGTAATACCAATTCGTTATGTCTTTTCTTTTTGATTCTTTGCTTTAAGATTCGGAAATTGTTCATCAGCTACATAACATGTGCGTTGCTTGTGAATTATTTAAATTACCTTAAGGTTGGCTATAAACGGATCGCTTCAAACAGATCGACAGTTTTAAGCAGTTGTGTACAGTGCGATCGCTATACATTCATACAATGGAGCATTCAGACTTCAAGCTACCGACAGTGACTTCTTGAAACAGTGTCTATAGCCACCCTAAGGGATCGTGAACAGAGAAATGTGTTATATGAGTGGATGGAAATATGATTTTATCAGATCCAACTCGCTCGATACATTCACGTTCGAATGTGTCTTTACATAAATATACATAGCCACAAGTGGTTACAAAAATGAAAGACGAACAACAAGGAACAAATTAAATTCGTGTGAGATAAAAATGTCTATATATGAGTAACGATAAGCTTTCGTTACCGTATTTCTTCATATCTATTCGTATGTAAATGTTCACCTACATGGGATTGACCGCACGGCTGCGCCTGAATATGGGTTTGTTTAAAGCTGAAATATAAGATAGGTATTAAAAAATGTTTTATTGTGTACAAAAAATATACACATTTTTTGGTATTAGAGATGTATACTGTTTTTCAACCTTTAGCATACAAACAAATAGACGAGTTACCTGATGTACCCACGATGTTTTATGGTTTGCAGTAGTTTGGTAACTACTTAATTTAATTTCCTTTCCCTTTTCAGCAAAAACATTACTGTTTGACGTAAAGAATAGGTTTAGCGAACGTCATCTTTGAAACGTTTGCCTCTCTTTCTCTCTTAAACATTTACATATCCGTGAAAGAGACGCACATGTGCGTCTGACATTTCTACTGATTAGAAACTACTGTTTTACATCTAGTAACCATGTAAATAATGTAAACCAAGCCTAACCATCGTAGTACTTACTGCATAATTTTACAATTTTTGTATTACATAAATACATGAACACAAAAACCTTGTCCTCCCTGGCGCAGGTAATAAATAAGGATTCATTTTCGGCATTAGTATAAGTAAACTTATTAGTACGTATAGTATAGTTTGTGAAACTATTGAATTCTTAACTTACCAGATTTGCCTTCAACGACCTCGGATGGTGGTTCAGGTCCCTCCTCAATGCAGCTGGCCTGGTCAGGGAATTGCACGTGCTTCTTCACAGCACCACGACCAGACTTGGCCAGCACCGAAGCTGTTGACAATAGAATACAGTCAGAGGAATACAATAAACAATTGATCTCTTTTGCGTTCGAAATCGGACTAGACCTAATTACGTCACGGATATAAAAAAAAAATTGGATACTTGGACACTTAAAATCTCACATAAACCTTAGTCTCCTGAATTAATGACATAATGGCAGAATTTGGTCGTGTTTGATGTTTACTGCTAGCATGTTTAAAGCCAACATAATCATTTAGTTTAGGTAATTAATATGAGGTAATTACTAGGTAATTATGTACTAAAAAAAACGGCATGACCAACAAGAATAAACTGTACCTCTGAAAGTTTGTTCGTTACGCGAAACCTTTGGGATTATTTGGCGGAACCCTTGAGCTTCAACTTTGCGAATGCCTGCTCTAATCTACTAAGATACTGCAAACTCATTTCAACAAATGCGACGTCGAAATCAGCTTACGCAGAACATAAAAATTATATGAGTATGAAATGAAACCGCAATACCATTTTTATGAACACAAATAACAATAAATGAGCTCTCTCTTTAGGAAAAACAAATAAATTTAATACACTCTGTGTCTATCACTGTATTCCTTGTAACTTAGGTATTATAAAGACAAGTAAAATTCGGATTGAACGCAGTTACCTCAAAGAATATGACGTCGTTTTTAATAGAAAAGATAGAACAAAGAAAATGGTGAAAAGTATCAAAGTATCAGTGAGGTAAAAACGCTCTAAAGCAGTAATTATTTATCAAAAAGGTCCAGGTGGGCTCCTTGGGGTCTACGAAAATTCAGTGGGGTTTATTTTGGTCCATGAAAATTTAAAGTCTAGAGTACCTGACGTGGACTAAGCGATCTATTGAACAAGTGATAAAATATTTACCAGAAACGTCTGTTCGGTCTTCTCGTACAGTATAAAATGTATTTAAATAAGCACTCTGTATTTTAGCAAAATTCGTGCCACGTGATCGACATAAAACCTATTGCTTCAAACTTAAATTCGTAAGCTGCGCCGAACCGGTGGTTACGTGAAAGTTTTTAATCAGAAGAATTCGTTCTTTCGTTGAATCATTTAATTAAATTTGTAACGAAACTGTAAAACCGCTAATTAAACAAGACTTCAACGAATGGACAATTTGAACCTTGGAAATCTGTAAAGCCAACAAAAATTTGATACGTTGAATAATAGAAAACAGGTAAATATTATTAGGAAAAGTTTATAAGACCATATCTAATTTAGTTTTATGTTAAATATGAAATACTGTAAACCACTTATTTAGCATTTACAGTGCTCGATGCAAATTTTACTATTCACATTTAAACAACATTATTCGAAACTTTAAAAGCAATCAACGTTCTAAACCTAACTAAGAAAATTATTTGTATTAAGTACAAAACTTCTAGTGGATTAGAGCCGATTCAACTATTCAGCTACAGTTTGTTAACGTCAAGAATAATAAATTATATTGAGACGCTAGGTCCATGGGGTGCAAGAGCAAAAGCCTTTTTTAAGGACCTATCAGCGCGTTTGATTGAGGCGACAGGAGACTCCAGAGCTGGCAGCTTCCTCGCCCAACGAGTTAGTCTCGCTATTCAGCGAGGAAATGCTGCCAGTATTTTGGGAACACTGCCTCGATCAGACGCGCTTGACGAAATTTTAAATTTATAATTAAATATTTATTTTTATTACTAACATTATTAATTTAAAATTTTTAGTTTTAGTTTTGTAAATATTCATGTATATTTATTTAATGTTTTTAGTTAATTTCAATAAAAAATTTTGAATTATAATTATATTCATAGTTATGAGGCAGAATTTGAGGAGCTGTATGGCGCAATGATTATCATGCCAGACCATCGATAAATGGGTCCCAGGTTCAACTCCTAGAACTGCGCAAATTAAAAAAAAAAACTAGGTGTGTTTTTGTGTGTTTTATGTAGTCCATGGCACATCCCACATCTCAAGGAATCGTATTTTGGGCTTATCTATGTGTATTTAATTTCTTTGCTGAATTTCGGACTCTTTTTAGACCCTTCTTTGAATCACTTTATGTTGATCAAGTACAGATTCAGTGACTTGAAAAATGTCTAAAATTAGAGTTTCGTCGCGATATTATTTATTATTATATTGGTATTTTTTTGCCACAAATGAATAAAAGTAGTTATAGTAATCATAACAAAACTTTGATTAAATTTTCTGTAATAACTTTTCTTCCATTTATTTCTTCCATCTATTGTTCCTTTGTTATACGCTTTTCAAGCCAAAGTCGACGGATTTCAAACGTAAAGTTAACTAACTAAACATTAACTGCAGGTTGAAATATCCGGCCTCAGTGTAACAAAACCTGGGTAATAATTGCACTTTTTGCTTAACTTTGAAAACTAAACTAATTGGCAAAGATAGCATAAACTCGCATTAAGGTTCACCAAACCGCAGTTTAGAAGTATAATTACTTTCAGTTGGAAAATTTAAGTTACAAAGATCAACTTAGGTTCTTAGTAACTTGTAGATTTATTGCATAGTTTAAATATTCTGTGTAAGCTATGTGGTTAGAATGCCAAATAACATGTTCTAAATGCCAGACAGCGAATTCACCTTCAGCTGAATTCCTAAAACTAAACTCTGAATCCTTGTCACATATAATTTTAATTCGTTTTATTTCCTCTAGGAATATATATCATGTCCCAGGGCGATGCCTCGGGTTAATTTGAATATTAATTTCTCGAATGCAGTCAGTGAATTAACGCGAAAGCGAGAATCTTACAAATTATTTTACTATTTAAATGCTTTAAATGCGCTTGATAAATAGCTTTGATTTACCTTTTTAAGAACGATGCATGCGTGTACTTTTTGATTAGTCATAGTTAAAGTTCACATGATGAAGATATATGCAGCCAGTTTAACCTAGTTATGTTCAACATTCGATCGCAGCGCCCTCTAATTTCATGTACCTAAGTAGTTTCCCAATATAGTGTTTAGTACAGTAAAAGCAATCGAGATACAGTAATACATAAATTATCGTATCTAATAGATTTCGGAAATCCGGAATTGAAGATGTCAATCTACGTTCGATCTCGAGGGATTTTTGAGGGAACAAAAAGGAGGCTATCGTAATTCTACAATGCAATGGAATTGGATCACTAGTATTGGTAATAGAGGTGTCAATGTATGTTGTATTGGTGACATAGGGTAAACTTAGGGTAAGGAAAATATTATTTAGGTAGATAAACGCCAGTAGATAAAGATCTACGTCTCAAGACCTATACGGCGCAATGGCTACGTCACCGGATTTCTGCGCCGACCAATTTAGTCCTAGGTTCGATTTCCACCAAGGTAAAAATTTTAATGATGAATTAAAATTTCTGTTTTCCGAAGGGTGTTTCTCCTTTGTCAATTTGCGTTATCCATGGCACTTACGACACAGGAATTCCTACTGCGTAGCTATGAGTGTAAATGTTATTTATTTATCAATCAAACAGTACTTTAATGATATTCAATAGTCCTTCCTCGCTTTTCTTTTCAGGAAAAGCACTGTCTTCGAAATAAGTAAAACAAAGACCTACGATGAATGTAATTATACAAAAAGAAACTGATAAGCGCGTTGAGCGTGAAGAAACGAAGGTTGGACCGTATTTCTTTTGTATACAAGCGAAGAAGACGACAAATAATCTTAAAAACAATAAGCAATGTAGCGTTTACTAAGAAAGAAACATCTATACCAGTAGTTCCAAACCTTTTCAATATTCTTATCACTGTGGATTATGAGGAAAACTGATATTACCCCGTATTTAAAATGTTATAAAAACAGCCTATAAAGTTTACTTTTTTCTGACGACCTCGTAGCCTAGTTAGTAGTGACCCTGCCTGCGAAGCGAGGGGTCCCGGGTTCGATTCCCGGCCGGGGCAGATATTTATAGGACAGAATAGATAATTGTTAGTTCTCGGGTCATGGGTGTTTGTGATGTGTTATTTGTGTTGTCCATGTCACCCGCGACTCACGGAATCCAACTGCGGAGGTATGACTGTGTTAGCATTAGCATCCTAATGTAGATTATTTTGTTACCCCCTAAAATAGCTGATTTACCCCGCGGAGGTGATTATCCCTAGGTTGTAACCGTAACCATGGCTACGTTCAAAAAACGAATAGTAATATGTCACCTTAATGAACCGAAGCAGGAAACATTCCTTTAGCGACGGTTCATTAGCGATCTTAATTAAGCTATAGAATCGTCGCAATTCGTTTATTCATTGTGCCAGTGAATGAAATAAATTGAACCATAATGTGTCTACCTAAATTACACCTTAAGGAATATTGCCTTAGTTTTTTTTATCTATATCAATATAAAACTGTTACTGGTTAAAACTGTAGATTTAATATTTTTGGAATATATTAAAGGTTACCGATAGAGTCCATAACTTTCTTTGGTGTATTATCTGTCTGTCCGTTCGAGTTTCACGCGGAAACCATTAAACTAATTTCAATGAAAATCGGTATGTTTGTTGCTTATTAAAGAGCCCAAATTCAGAAAACTTTTCATCTCAGGAATCGTTATTGTTCCTATGGGATAACATATAATAGGTTCACCAAAGCGAGGAACGGTTGGATTTGGTTATAAGCTTGACAAAATTCAACACTTTAATATAATATAGCAAGGGTAAACTAATATTTACCTATAAATATTCATCAAACACAATCAAAGCAAGTTCTCGCGACGCCACTACCTAAGAAACTTTAATTAAATTGCCAAATCTGTTTTGTTTTGATAGGTTAAGTTAGTTATGTTCATGAAGAGTAGACAAAAATAGAGGATTCACGAAGCTTTGATCTACACGTAATATTACTTGTATAAGTTTCGTGTCGTATTATATTTAATAATTGTAGGTAACTTCATTATCACAATGGATAACTTTTGCTGTAATGGCGTTTAAATTATTCTAATAATTTAGTCCCTTGGTCCTTAGATCTATTGGTCCCTTGAAGTACAGCAACACCACCTACCGGGTCAATTTTTTTTTGTTTTTCAAATTATTAACTTATTGAAATCTATTAACACTCTACATACTAAAAATATTTATAACTAGCTGACCCGGCGCACTTCGTATCGCCTCAAAAATCAATAAAAAATCAATCATGATAAAAACTACGATTTAATTTAAAATATCAGGAATCCTTACTCGGTGACCATGGTGATACTATCGTGTTTGACACAATTTTATTATTATGTATTAATAATTCATGATTGATTGATTCTAAGATTGATTGATTGATTAATTTTTTTTTT
>LGAG01000463.1:407280-427016 GCA_001278395.1 Lerema accius
AGTAAGACTAGTGTAGTTCTAAACTATACTCGGTACCTCTTAAGTATTCTTAAAAATAAAGGTACCACAAAATTTAAATACCTATATTTTTTATATAGGTATTAAGAAAAAGATAATTTTCTTTATTATGCGGTAAGAGATTTTACGAGTATTTGTCAACTATGTTGACGAAGGTCTGGCAGAGCTAAAAGGTACCAAATCTTTACATTTTAGACTTCAGTGTCCTTTCAAAATAAGGATTAAAATCACAACCCTTACCTGGTTAATTGTAGATCGGTAACATGTAAGAACAGACCCATAAAAAAGCGGCTTGACCGTAATGATGCCGGCCGCTCGGTCGAATACGGAAAGCAAGTGACAGATTTTTGGTCGTCACTTATTCAGTCGCATTCGTATACGACCGCTCTGTCAACAGTGCACGTAAGCAAATCTTTCAGGTGTGCATGTTCAGTCACAAAGCTATATTTTTTAAGTTTCAAACTTTGAACACGATATTTTCTTTGAGTTATTGGCCTCAAGGAAAATAACGTATGGAAATGTACGCAAAAATACGATAAGTTGGTTTAGGTTAGATTATTAGCAGAACAGAAATACTCGTATGTATCCAGCAGCGGTGGTAAATCGATTACAAACTTATTTTCTATATAAAAATACTCATATTCACTACGATTTAATGGTTCGATCGGTTCGATCAATTATATCAAGGTGCAACATTGACTTAAAGTACATAAAACCATCTTACTTCACAAATAATACAATTTATTTATGATATTCCTTAATCCAGTTTCGTGGTATTTTTAAGTATAAAATAATACGCAAGCAACATTAAAAACAAACCAATAACTTGTATATTATTTGCTGTCTTACGTGATGGCATCACATCTACGAAACAATAGATAATTATAGTATAATATTTATAACATGACGGAAAATCTCTCGAAAAAGCATCTCCATTTGTCTTTTGTAAGCGTGACGCAACACGGAAAATGCAATTCATTTGCTAACAAATTAATTTTTTAAATGTATTTATCATTTCATTGTAAAATGGAAAGCGCTCGCTGTAAAATATAATGCGAAAGAGCCATCTCAAAGTAATAATGGAGTGGCTACAAGCATAAAGAAAGACGCGTACAATTCCAGCGAGTTTAAAAATAATGAATGCCGTTTTTACGGCATATTTTTAGATGACGTTCGTAGCGCTTATTTCCACTGGATTGAATATTTATTTTCCGGATCATAATTCAAAACAATTAAATTTTACGAGCAGATCAATTTTATTTCTATAATGAAGCTACTTATCAATACTAATAAGTAATATCAATCAATCAAGTAATATCAATACTAATAAGTAATATCAATCAATACTAGTAAGTTTAATAAAACGTGAAGCATAAAATACGTATTCTTTATGAAGAATTGTCATTACATAAATTAAACCAGGTGTCTCAAAATTAATCTTTGTTAATTCTACTAATCCTACTAATATTGTAAATGTAAAAGTTTGTATAGATGTTTGGATGTTTGTGGGCCCTTCAAGCTTTAACCGTTGAACGGATTAAGCTGAAACTTGGTACACAGATAAGTTGCATCCAAGATTTTAACCCGATTATCGGTTCCCTTGGAATAAATCCCATATTTTTTAAAACTACTCATTGACCACCGCTAATCTATTAGTGGCTTTTACTGTGGTCTCCTAGACGGGAGCTCCAGAGTTCGAACCAAGCAAGCCATGTGTGTAATTAGAAAGTAATTATCAATTGCTTTTTACTTGCACACCTAAGAGTTATCCAAGAATGTCAAAGCTGTCTGAAGTTTGGTCTATGGTCTGTACCCCGCATGTTGTGATAGACTTTGGGACACCTATGAGTTGTGATGATGACGATGAATCATCAGTAACGAACATCTATGGAAACTGGTTCAATTCAAATTCAAATTTCTTATTTGTCATAAGTGTAAGTCTACATTGTGTTTACAATATTTACAACCTTTACACTTCGTCATTATAATAACATACAAATAATAAATTGTACATTCATTACATACATTATTATTATTGGTTGGTAAAAAAGTAGTACAAAATTAAAAATATCCATTCGCTTAGAGCAAAGAGATCAAATTTACTCACTTGGTTCTCATAGCGTCGCCAAGTCGCTATGCTAACACATCAATCAACATAGTTCAATCTATCCCAGCAAAAGCACACACAGAAATAATAAATTGCAGTAGCCGTTGCGAAGTAAAGAATACTTTAACTGTAGTGTAATTGAGTAATGATTATGTAAGTCTGAAGTGGGAAAACTGTTTTCTATCCAAAATACGTACCTAAGTTTTAATTATACTTGCCTTAAAATATTTCTGCTGTATAATGTGATAGGTAGCACGCGTGGCTAGGAGCTTAGGTTAGCTTAGGAGGTTCGAAATAGCTAATCCTAATAATTAATGAGATAAGTATCAGCAAATCTAGTACCTAGATGTAAACCCTAATAAATAATTAAAGTTTTGTATGTGTCCCATTACATTGACATCAATTAAATCAGAAATATTAATCGCACAGCAAAATATGCCCATTTCAATATCTTTCACAAATCAAATAAAACAGTGAATTGAAAGGCCTCAGATAACCTTTGGTAATTTAATAAATTGGGTTAATGAGAATTAAGTGCCAGCGAAATTAATTACCTATGCCGAGATTCAAAGATGGAATAAAAGCCTAGTAATACTATCGAATTAGCTTCTGTGATTGGCGAAGCATTATAGGAACATCAATTCCCTGACTTGTAGAAAATATAGTAGAAATTATTTCTTTGAAAGCTGAACGATATTTTAAATATATATTTTAATTAACATTACTCTTATCTTTTAGTTAATTCTAGACACTGCTACTGGCCCAAAAACTACTGTGTGAGAAACAATACATATTTCAGAATATATGCTATTCGTTATCATTATAACTGTGGTTTATACTATTATCAACATCAAATGGGTTAAATACAAATTGTAACCCTCACCCACATTGTATTTAAAATATACGTCGACAATGTATTTTATAGTTCAAAGTAAACGAATAAACCCACCAACTTAATTAAATTTAGTTGCGAGAATTACTCGTAAGTTTATTACGAAGCAGATAACTACATATTTTACTAGCAATTAAATCTCGCCCAGCTAAATGTAGGTCGTGATCATTTAAGGCAATAATTAATACATATGTTACGTTAATTAATGCGAATGAGAAGACAGGGGACCGGCAAACGAATTCGCGTCATGAATTTTATGATGAACGCTCACGTACCGGTTGAGACGTGAGCGGCCACTGAAAGGGTCTTCTGATTAATACGTATCTATGAAAATTTCAGGGGTTTTTTTAACCCAAATTTGCCAAACGTATGTGTGCGTTTGTGTGTGAGTATCGGTTTGAATATTTATGTCCAATTCTTTAGTACACTTTACAGTTAACTTGACGAATAACTTGACGGTTTATAGTCACACATGAGTTACCATTGAATTTTCTCCGTTTTGGAATGCAGTATGTTACATAATATTTGCTCCTCTACCCCCAATTTTTTGGAGTCAGGTTTTTTGGTTTTTTTATTTTCATATTACAGCCCCTACTTAGTTACATAATGCTATCTGAAGTAAGAGGTCATTTAAATCAATTAAGAAAAATATATAGTGTGTGGCAACATGAAAATCAGTTAAAATGTAATTCATAAAAAAAGCAATCGCATGGCAGTTTGCACATAATTAGCGCGGCAATCCTGGCTTTTTACGCAACAAAATAACAGTTGATCCCGATTTAAGATAATGGAATTTATTGTAATGGCTTTGTGGTTGGTTAAACCAACCAATTTACTGATAAAATTAAATCACATAAACATCATTTCATCAATTATAAAATTACAAGTACCTAAGTATTCTTAAGTTATCTAAGTTACACAAGTACCTACCTATGTAAGTAGTTTATCTAAGTAGTATGTTTTATGGCAAAACTAGTCTAGATTAGATAGATAGATGAATGATGTCCTTAGGAACTAATTTCGCTATTGAAGGCGAACTTCATTTAGTCTCGGGTCTTTGAAAACTTCGAGTTTACGTGCTGGTAAATACTCGTAGGTACCTAGTCGTAAAAGTTAATCTTTCAGGAAAAGCTACTGAGCGAAATTAGCTGTTAAGTTTGTTTCGGTCACGAGTAAGATTAGCTTCGAGAGAGACGGTAATGGATAGTTTAGGGAGCGTTCAAGTATTACGTATAACAATTTTTGAAGTTCCCCCCCCCTCCATTAAACGCGGCGTAAATTTTTTCCTTCCTTCCCACCTATGTATGTTACGCATCATAACATTTTACAAGACCCCTCTCCAAATTGAGTTACGTAATACTTGAACTGCCCTTTACCTATATTATTATGTATAGATTACTTAATACAGTTCAGTAGTTTTTTAGCTGAGAAGTTATTATATTTGTTGGTATGCATCGATAACAACAAGTCCGCGATAAAAACCCTAAGAGTCAGTTTTTTGATAATGCTTAGTAGCCGGTAAATCGTTCGTAATAAGGCGCTAATTTAATGACAGTTAAAATAACCATTGATCGAATAATTATACGGATCAAAAATCAAAAAAGGATAAGTACAGTCAGCAATAACGTCAGCATTATGGCGACTTACTGATGACTTTGGTGGGGGCTTCGGAGACGTCTTCAGGATCGCAGCGGCTTGGCATGCCACGACCACCGGAGCGACGGCGACCACTGAGAGCCGAGCTAGTTGTCAACGTGTGCTGAGCCGTAGCTGTGTACTGCACTGTTGTCAGCTGATAAAAAACACATATAATTAGATGTAATAGACCACAAAATTGTGCGGACGAAATATAGACTTCCATAGCAACAAAAGAACAGAAGATAGCTTAAGGCCGGCCGCACATTGGCCACGTTCTTACTGGTGCGGACACCGAATGAACACGTACGAACAATCCCGATATTCCAAGTTCTATGCTCCGGCCTAAAGCTTGTAGAAATCGGTCTATATTTATACAATTGTGCACGGCGAATGCTTTAAGCTGTTCGTGTATAACCAGCCTAAAAATATGACTCTTTTTATACTTTCGTCCATCTATGGTTTTAAAAAGCGATTATAATTCTAACATCGATATTTGTTAGTAATTTCTGCGCTAATGTTCTGTTTCATTAACTGCTTTATCGTTAAGCTCAGTGACGTCTGAGATAGAAAAGAAATTTCAATTTACGAAATGGCAGGCACAAAATAGAGCAGAAATCAAAAGTAGGTGTATTCGTATGTATTGGTTTTGTATTGAACGGCCATCAATAAAGGTCCAAGCCAAACGTCAATTCGGCCGATATGCAAGGATTGATTGATTATCGCGTCAACAGCATTCAAAGGACAGTGTGTAGTTTAGATTTGATTCATTCTTACTACTTACTAACTGTAACCATAACTTTGGTAACCACCAACCTGGATATTATGGCGACTGCATTGCGTAATAAAAGTATCAAGCAAACTTGTAGAGCCACTATTCCCTTCCGTCCATGACCAAACATACATCCATCCATTCAACCATACATTTCATCCATTTCTCTGTGACGAAATCGAATCGGCCTCGAATAGGGCTTTACGAGGGATTATTAGTCCGTTAGTGAGGTTGGTAATTAATGAGAATATTAATAGTTGATAATGCGTTAGTAAGTCAATTCCCTTTGTAAATATTAGTAATACAGCGAGTAATCGTCGGTATTTGTCCCAGATGAAGTAAGTCAAAAGATTTGCAGCTTAATGAGAATTGTTGGAAGACATATTGAAACAAGTTATTAACTCTGACCTAAGATTTCTGCAGAAACCATGCGGTAGAGATAATAGCGTGAATTTACGTTTTACGGAACATTTATTACAATTAATATTACAAATTGCCAAGTTTTAACTAAGATTTTGATTACAAGCGGTATGATGGACTACTCATTAAGTTTTATCGGACATTTGCAGAGATTGTCAAGTTACTAAACGCCTTTCCTTGGTTATAAAAGAAAGCCAGGCAAACATTGTTCATACAAAATTATTTAACTATTATAAAAAAAAACAATACGTAAAACCGTTTAACGACAAACAGGAGGAACACAAACACTCTCCGGTACAAACCAGACTTGTATGAGAGCATTAAACTTTACTTGAACCTAACATTTTCTCTTACCGCCAACTCAACATCTGCTAAGTTTAACTTTGTGATTTCAATAAATCGGAGCTTCACAACTTTACCGTATAGAAAACTATTACTTACTCAAAAGGAAACTAATACTCTGTTTAAAGTGATTTTTCTCGTGGCGCCACTGCGCTAAACTTTGGCAAACTCTGGACAAAGTTTTGGCTTCAAGTTTTCTGTGACGTATCGGTTTCATAACATTTTCAATGCTTTTCTTTTGACTTATCCTTTCAGTAAATATTTTATCGTAGTATAAAGTTTTCGCTTGGTTAACAAATGATTTCGGAATTAATCTAAATTTTAGTTATTAGGTTTAAGTACTAGATACGCTATATGGAACTGACAAGTTCGTCAAAATATATGTATTCAATCAATATGTCAATCAAATGTCGTTAACAATCTCATTTTGATCGAAATATTATTTAGTGTAGAATTTGTGTTTCCAACCCTCTATAAACTCTTTTAAATTACATAATAATCATAATTCATCAAAGTGCCTTTCTACTTTTTCCCATTATTTACTTAGTTTTAATTTTGTGATGTAAAATATTGATAACTTTACATGCGCACAAACATGCGTAACTCTGAAGCAAATATTAATGTTGGCAATTAAGTTACATGAGATGCCATACAAAAAATAATAATCAAAAAACCTCAATAACATACTCGTAGTTGCCAACGCAATTCATAATGCAACCGTAATAAATTATTATATTAATTATAAACTACGATACTTACTCGGTCATCGTATTCAAAAGCAGCTGTGCCACGTCCATCAAGGTACTCCTGAAACTGCGAGATAACGCACACTATGGCGTAGACCTGGCAACAAACAAACAGAGTCCTAATACTCATATCCCTTACAACAACATAATCATCACAAGTATGAAATTACTCATACATGTTTTTCTTCAAGGCATATAAATCAGAACTTTCATTAATTAATCATTGTGGTAATTAGGTGAGCTTATAATTATTATGGCAGAAACAGTATGAACAAGCAAAATAGGGAATGATTAATCAAGACGTTGTACCTACTGTGATATTCTATACCCTATATTTTGTGTAAAATCTAGAATAAGTTTGTCAATGAATTGTTATTAAACGGCTGGACCGATTTTAATTAACTTTTTCGGAGATGGTTCTGTTGTCGAGATACCTACTTACTACTCAAAGGACCAGTCTACCTCTTTGACAACTTCAAGTTATTAAAATGGTGTTATGCAAAAGTTATCTAATATGATGAGTATTTACTAAAGGTGCACGTTAATTGAAGATCAAAAGTATTTACCTGATATGGAAAGCTGAGGTATCAAGGTATCAACCAATTTGTCAGAAATAAAACATTTGTTATATTACGTCTGTCCTGTCTTATAGTAGGTATTAACGAAAAATAATTATTATAATTATTTAAGGATTTTCTATTATGTTTAGACTACTTAATTAGGTAGGCAAAGCGTGTTACCAAATACAAGTAACTTCATGTTTAAGTATATAATAGGAGTTCGTAGACATTCAAAATTTCTATATATCAGTAGTTTGTAAAGTCTGCCAATCCGCACTAGGTCAACGTGGTGGACTATGGCCTACACCCCTCACACTGTCAGAGAAGACCCGAGCCCAGCTGTGGGACAGTTATGAGTTGCGATGATGACGGATGATATATATCAGTAGGATGTTCGTTTATGGTTTAACTTATACCTCTTAGGGCTAGCCAAATCACAGTCGTTTATCACAGTCCGCAAGAAGACAATCACACCTCATAAATAATCCCGAGAAAAAACCTTTATCTGTCACATAAACCCTTTTTGCCAGTCACTGCAGTGTGGGTCGAGGGTCGCCTAAACGTAGGGGTAAGTCGTAACCGTTTGTTATTTTTAATACCAACCCAAGTTTGTTCAAACAATTTCGTCGTCCCCTCAAATTTAATATCTGTGGTGCTCCAGTCCATCTCTGTCAGATGTATTCTGTGCATGAATATGTTGGAGCGAAACTAATTTCGCGTAGATTTCTGTACCGTTTTTCTAAAGGCAAACGGCCTCGCAATCACATCGGGAGGCTTTTATATAGTAAAGAATTACGTACGCAAGCAGTTTTGATAGAATTATACCAATATAGATTAGTCAGGCAATCGTTTATAGAGTATAGATTCGTTCGTTAAATATTTTATATATGGTTGGAAGATCTCAATATCAACATCATCTTTTATCAACGGGGCCTATTATAGTCTGACAACCTGTACACAGTTGTTTTTTTTTACAAAAACACAGAGTTATTGTAACTGGGTAGTATCCCTATTCACTACGTGTAATTGTGTGAGATTTGCCTTTAATTAAAAAATATATGTACCTATTTATACCAAATATTTTAAACCAAAAGCTTAATACACTTCCCTGACAAACTAATTTCCCTGCATTATTCTTAAACATGTACTAAAAGTTAAACCCGTCCATGTAGGTACTAATGTATAGATACGAGTATATTGGCGTGATTAATCAAACTGTCTAGTAGGTACTCACCCTAGGTTCATGGTTAAGACAAGTAATTACTTAATAAGCCTTTGACAGACTCAAGTAATGACTGAAACTCTTTAAACTTAAATAATTACTTTAACTTGTCTCTAGATACCAGTGTGAGTCTTTGACGCTCGGATGTCTAGTTGAAACAAACCCCTAAAAAATTTTTTTTTTACGTGAACACGTCTTTTTGCTAGCATACGGAAGCAATTCTAAAAACCTCATGATTACAAAATTTGGGGATACAATTTGGTTTTGTAGTTCCGAAGCTATCGTCTACATACAATATTAAATGATACCACTGGATAGCTAAATGATCAAATTTAAATAAGTGACATCTAAAAATATTTAATAAAAAAAAATACGTGTAATATAAACGTATTCACGTACAACACACAGCCGTATCCATGACACAGCCATACCCAACTGTTTTACATTTAAATTTCCTAAACAGTCAATAAATATATTATTATTTCAATTTCAATTCATATTGTCGACTATCATATCACATCAGCGTTTTATGTGACGATCGTAAAAAATTAACTACATTTTTACGACTTTTGCATATAGCGTATGGCAATAAATCTGCCAAAAGTAAGAAGTTGGTACCGAGTTGTTGTTAGAAGTGTTGGATCTACAATGATGGTTAGGTAAAATACTTAAAATTTCACTCAGTTTGTGATACGCTTTGATGGACTTTTGTACCGAAGTGTACTTAAATATTTGCTTTATAACCGGCTTCAAATAAAATGAAAATTTAAACGACATGAAAAAAATGAAATAACAAATTAGGAACCTACAATTTCGTTTAATGTCGTTACCTGTAAATCCGTGTATAAAACCCCACCAACCTCAAAAGATATTATAAGTGCCTAAATCCGTTATTTCATAGGTACTTTTAGTAACTTTTTTGGAGTTACCTACTGGTCTATTAATTAATAAATAATTGCATCATCAGTAAATTATGATCCAAATTAGTATCCAAAAGTATGAGTACATACTTAAACTCAAAAAGCTACACTGAAATTGGCTGAATTACGAAACGTATTTAATTTACACATTTTGTCGCGCCGCCAATATTTTTATGTTTATTGTGCCTCAGAGAAAAGTTTAATTAAAACTTGAAATATTATGATTAATGTAACGAATTAATCATTGCTGTTCCTTTGCTAGCCATTGCTCCGTGAGATATGGTGTTGTAGCAAATTCAGGCTATGAATAATAATGTGTTTACTGGCATATGCGTAACCCAGAAATTAGTTCACTATTCCACTACAAGCCAATTAATTCGCAAAGTGACTAAGCAAAGGCGTTCGCTTCTCTGATTAACTGTTATACAACATTATGTGTGCCATGTTGCCATCAACATTAACTGTAATGTATCAGATAGGTTATTTAGGACATTTAGAATCTATTGAAACAGCGAAAAATGTCTGAGTACAAAGGGCTTTCCTTGTTTGATTCATGGCGTCTGTGTGATTGAGCTATGATGTCCTTTAAATAGAGATCTGACCAGACGTGACCGGAAATGACGCGTTACAAATTGGGGGAGGAGACTGAAAAGTCTATATCACTACTAGAATGGACACACAAAAGATAGAACGTCGAAAAAACAAATAAAATGACACCTGATATGTCATAATCCGTTAAGCCGTTTGGATTGTTGATTAACCTCAATAAATGTACAAACATTACCCTATGACGTCTTTAATTACCCTCACGCAGCTCTAGATACTTGATAGCTTATAGTTACAGACTTGTAATAAATACGAATATATTATTTAAAACTAACTTTTCAAAGTGGCAATCTATCCAAAATATAGGCATTATTAATCACTAAAAGCAATTTCGAGGGACCCTCGAATTCGCCGACTAATTCTACGTATGAATGATAATACTCGTATAACAAAATAATATGCGAACTAGTGGAAATGGAGCTTTTCTATTCTGATTTACAGACAACTTTTTGATCGTTATTCTCGCAATTTCGGAAGGCCTCTATAACTCAAATAGGGTTTCAAATCCCCACGATAATCGAATGCTCACTAGATGACGGATATTACCTACGTATCCGCAAGAGAGCAATTAAGTATACTGTATACGTTAGTATAATAACATTTTACATATATTATAATTTGTGTATTTTTGTGAAGCTTTGTCTTAAGATATTTTTGGAATATTACAATATTTATTGGTGTCTTTTAAATAGGCGTGGTAACTTAGCATTAAGTATCTATATCTATCTGTTCTGTTTAGTGCCAATGGTGATAAAAACCTAGTGTCGAAAATTCGAACGCGGATCTATTACATACTAAAGAATTGATCGTGAAATTCTTGATTACTTGTTTCTTTGAATTGTAGCTAAACTTTTTGTGTCTACGGTGGCTACGAGCGTAGGCGTAACGTAGCGAATCGTAGCATGTGAATGCAGTTTTTCCTTTGTATCTGTGTAAGTACTTATTACGGCAGTCATTATCATCCATTTGTGTAAATAAACACTGAATAGGTTTCGTATTTTTATAATACAATTTATTTTATAAAAATATTTTTTAAATTTGATTTTGCTTTTTTTTGATAAACATGATATTAAATTAAGAATTTAAAAAAACAATCGACACATTTTATGTTGTTACCTATCATTTGTTGCTCATATTCTTGCCCGTTCAGTGTTTAAAGTTTTTAACCGATTTTTAACCGATGTCTATAAACACTCGCTAATAAGTCACCCTTAATACCTACAAAAAAAACTAAAATGAAATCGCTTCATCCGTTCGATAGCTACGGTGCCACAGACAGACAAACACACGCACAGACACGTCAAACTTATAACACCCCTCTTTTGCGTCGGGGGTTAAAAAACATGATTATTATTATACAACAAGAACAAAAATAAATTTTAGGACAGATACTACAACTTATGTAATAAAAATTAATGCGCAGATTCTGCGCAAATGGCCTAATATACACAATTTTCTTTACGATAACAATATTTCGATATATGAGGCCGTAACACTAAAAGCGGACCTTTGTTTCGCGTATAATGTGAACATTTATCCATTATGCTTTGTAAACCTATAATTGCCGGACTTTGCATGTACTCGTATATTAGTTAGAAACTTTCCGACTAATCCTTAACTAAAAGCGATTGTTGGTTAGGTTCATGAAAAGTTTAAGTGTCGATTTCTTTTCTGTAGTTACGGCGACTAACGGTTAACATATTGACTAATGTAATTAGCCTCATATCACGAACGAGTTAGAGGCTTATTTAACCATTACATAACATTTTTACCGCTAGTCGTCATAACAACCGATCAAAAAATCGATCCTTAGTGAAGTGATTCAGTGTTTTTCAAAGTGTGGGTTACGACTCCCTGGGGGTACTCAAGCCTTTCCGAGGAGGTTGTGAAGACTCAGTAAATAAATAAAGTAAGTAACTTACTTTTATAATTGTTACGAAAGTATAACGAAAGAAGTGAACAAAAATAAGAATATAGGCATATAAGCGACATTAAGACGAACCTCAATTGGGATTATAGGGTTAGTTAGTTGGATCTGATTCGTGTATTACTTTATATTACTTGATCGCAAAAAGTATTACCTAAATGCAGTCAAACAAAACACAACTAAGTTTAAAATTACATGTGTAATAATCATGGAAGAAACTGTATGTATTACATACATTCCTTGTTCTGTGGTAATAATTCAAACATTATGGAAACCTAACTAATATTTTTTTAATAATAAATAATAACAACCATAGAAGTCCACCTATACTTCAGGACTTTATTACCAAATTGCGGTCTAAACGACAAATTCATAGCAGTTGTTAATATTTATAGGTGGAATCTCAGTTTCATCAACCAGTAGATACAAAATTTATCCTGTCTGTCATCAAAATCAAACGACTATCGCTGAGAGAAAATCTGTCTCGGGCCAATAGCAAGATATTGATACGAAAACCTTGCTATCGTAAAAATAGACTGAACAAATGCGTTGTATATATCAGGAAGAAAATCGGTTTCCTTCCATTAATATATCAGAGATTTACTGCCTTATATAAAGTTGTTATATAATATTTAGTGTTATATTAGCGTGCATAGGAAAGGAATCTTGAAAAATATTCTCGCAATACGCACATTTATTACGATTACTTTAGCATTATTATCTATGCTACCAGTGTTATAAATGAATTTATCATATTCAATATCGTGTTCGGTATAATACAATTTGCTTGTATATAATCCAAAGCTAACTTTAAAAAACAATTGATTGATTAACGCCCATACCTAATTACCAAATAACATTTCGTCCTAACAACCACAATTTCCTAAACATTGAACAAGTAAACTGTAATTAATTTAAAGTAACTTTCGAGGTTCCTTCTCAAAGTTATGCGGATATTTAGAAGCAAATCGTATGTAAATGGCTCCATTAACGGTGAACCAAAATTTAGCTACGTAACCTATTTTCTATTGATTATTCAAGTCCAGAACTTTTGTAATTATGGTAATTTATTACGTTACTATTATGTAGATTATAGATACTTGTATATTTCAAGGATTCCAAAATAGTTCAATAACCTAGGCTTACCTTATTTAATTGTCAAAAGTTTCTATTTTGAACAAGGACAATCTAAATATCAATATCAAGGCATCTAAAAATAATTTAAATAAATAATTGTTTAGTAATATTGTAAGCAAAACGACTGTTACGTGATACAAATAAGGCTGAAGAAGATTAGTATTTTACAGTGTTTGTATTCCAATATTACTGCTACAAAAAGTATCTGGGGTTTATTTTATATCGGTTAATTTCGTCTTGAAAATTTATTTCTGCGACATTTGCATTAGATGCAAGATTATTACAATTACTAATTAGAACGACTAATTTGCATATTCAAGCTTACAATATAGATATAATATACCTATAACCAGGAATAGATTAAATCAAATCATGATAACGATTGGACCTGTTTTTATTTATTTATCGTGTTTTTTCCAAGCTTGGAATTCACCAACCAAAAATTAAGGAGGAAAAGAGATTGACATCAAACGAAAAAGTCAATCTTTATTACAGAGTAAACACTTCTAAAAGTAGTATAGTATCTAGGTCAAGCGGCTTTATTAATATTAGTATGATTATCAATTAATAAATGTGGGCCGCTGACTTACGAGTAATTGCGCCCTTTTGAAGTAATTGATGTGCTTTTCTCTACTAGTTTAGTGCGCCTTATCTGGCTTTACCGGACGGTAAATTTGTAATGGCCATTAAATGGAATTAATATGACAATAAAATGGAATTAATATGGCAATAATTAATATGACAAGTAACAATTGATAGGAAAACAAAAAACTTGAATGCATTTTTTTTAGGGTTGGGAACGCCATACTAAGATATAAGTATAAAATAAATTCTATAGTCCGCGACAGGTTGAGATGGCAATTTTCTAGTGAGACGGCATCACTATCTATAATAGGTCTATATCGATAATTTTTCCACGCAAAAAATTAAGTGTCATTAATTTAATAACGCTTATTTAAAGTAAAATGAAACACTATATTACAGAAACTAGTGACGAAGATTCAGTAAAAATATTTAATTATTGAGTTTTCGTTCAATGTCACAATTTTCTATTACTTTTCTGACTAGTTCTTGTTCTTGAGAATGAATTATTGGTTTTTTTGTTTTAACACGTGACGAGAAAGCTACCGAAGTCATTTTAAAACACAACATACAACAACGTGAACAAGATTAAAATCGATAATCGAGGTCGATATGGGCTCGTACAGCGCTATGCGCGGGGGACGTGCGGTATGTGGGGTGTCACTTCCCCCGCGTCTCACCTCATACCCCGATTGCCATCTCGACCTGTCGCGTACTATACATTGAAGACGAA
Organism: Lerema accius; assembly: GCA_001278395.1. NCBI lineage: Eukaryota > Metazoa > Arthropoda > Insecta > Lepidoptera > Hesperiidae > Lerema > Lerema accius. The sequence goes on from LGAG01000463.1 coordinate 421,900, forward strand.
TATAATGACATGCGTTCATGTTGAAATCTGTCAAGCCGTTTGTACTGTAGAACGAAAAACCAAAAATAGACATACATAATAAACTCGAAAAACATCACCGTCTTTTTGACGCAGTGGGGCAATAAAGTCAAAAGACATGGAAAGTCAAAAGTTGTGCATACTTCGTGCTGTAAACTCCAACAAAATATAAATTATTCCACGTTTCATCCTTGAAACTACGTACAATATTTCAGTCAAAAGAGTCCACAAGATTTATTGGGCGTTCAACTATTTTTCCTGTATCTCAGGAAGGCTGTCTCGCCCACAAAATACCTCTAGTCCGCTGCGCTATTTATCCCAGGCACTTGATTGACGTTTAGAACGTTTGGCACTAACGTTCTGCTCTGCATATTTTGCTGAGAAGCTAACGGATGTTTGCTGTATTTACGAAACTGTACCAAGAAGAGGGTTATGATTTTTGACGTATGTATGATTACGAATGTATGTATGTTTTCTTTGACATGTTGTACATATAACAGCTCTAATAGCTAGAATTAAATACAGCATTTACTTAATCGCGACAATGATTCATAGTAACTATGAACACTGTTCAATTTAAAGATTGCAAACAATGTCTGCATAATAAGTAACTATTTACTATCTTCTGTATTAATAAATTATAATATTGTCTACGTGTGCTGAGTATACAGTTACCGCTAGAGTTTTATTATGATTTAGTGTTACAATATGCAGTATAAACGTGACTCATAAAGTTTTTATTACAAAATTATAAGACTTCATAACCATTTGTCGTACAAATTCATGCATTATTGCGAAATGATAATTTTATTGCAAAAATAATGATGAAAGTGGGAAAGTATACCTTTCCCCACGAGCATGCACAAACAAGTTGTTGATAAATAAATTAGGTAGATATATTGAAATACATTTTTGTGTAATTAAACAAAGCAAGGACATTTTGAGCCATTATATAATTTTACTTACTTTACATTAAGCTTACTTGGTACTTCAATAGCCCCAAAAGTAATTTCGTTTAAAAGTAACATTTATAAAGCACTCGAAACGAAAATGTAGTCAAGCGAGATATCGACAAATATTGATCCTGCCCTGAGCTCAGTCCATAATGAATTGTCAATCAAAGTGCATGGAGCTACATCACTTTGTCAACGCTGTTATGGTTTTACGAGACATAAGGTCAGGAAACCCATAAAGTACCTAGTTTCATTCAATAATACTCTTGACATATATTCTAGTAACGGACTAACAACTATCTAAAACAGGTAGCCAGTCAAATATCGTGTTTTTCGAGCCGTACTTAATCAGGAATGGATACAAAGTTTTACAGCGGATGTGCAAAAACTAAAACTAATTCCTGTACTAACTTGCATGCTGATGTTTTTCTTTAGCAGGATAAAAAACCAAAGTTGTAACATTGTGTCGGCTCGCTCTTAGTAGACACGTAACTCGAGTTAAAAAAAATATCAAACAGAAATTCTTTATACAATTTTCTAGAAACATTTTTAATAGAACTTGAGAAAAAATACGTTAGTGTAATGTTAGAAAAAGAACCGACATAATGCTGGGAGGTAAATACGTTTGTAAGGGAGCCGGCCGAGCCGGAAACGGAGCATAAATTAATTAATTAACCAGGATGAAGTTACATGAAAATAAATAAATTCCTTTTTATAAAAGTGGCCAGCGGTAGTAAAGCTTAATCTCACGTTACTCTTGCATGGTGATAATATTTCTTACATGTTACCAGATGGCTGTTGAACATAATAAACGTGTAAACCTGAAACGTTTATTACGATTATAACGTTCACACTTTTATTATGTATCATAGTAGGGACGTTACTGAGGTAAGATGTTGGTACCAAAAGGACAAAAAAATTGGATTTCTATTATTATACCTCCGACTTCTAATTCAACTCTGATGCCAAAACGCGTCTTTGTTTTTAGTTAAAACTAAGTATTACGAAAAATACTGACCCTTACTTAATACCTAGCTAGAATTTGCAACATGTGGCTCGATGTATTAAATAATACTTAGTTCAACCTGTTCAACACCTAGTACCTATTAGCCATTTATCTCCAGTCTTCGATATCGGTATTGATTCCGGTTTCAAATCCGATAATTCAGCTACTACACCGACTTCAGTTTAGGTAAGACCACCTTCGTAACGTTTCTATTCCACAGCAAACTTCAGCGGCGTGAAGTTTGAGACCAGCGTATTTTTGTACGCTAAAACGGTCGTTTTAGCATACGTGCTTACACACGCGCTATGATACGCGCTTCAAAAAACCAGACGTGCGGAAACTGTCATATTTCGGTGTGTTTGCTCGAACCGGTAATGGCGTTTTGTCAGTATCAACATTGATTTTGACATTATTGGCGGTCAACTGGAAAGACGAAAGCTCTCGCGGTTCGTGCTTATACGAGCTTAGAAGCGCGTCAACGCTCGTACAAGTTGTGCGTGAGTCAAAAGGTGCGCCTTTATAACCCTCCATGCACTTCCAAAAACGAGCTTATACGCGCGTAAAAAACGCTACTTTGAAACCGCCCTTACGCTTTTATCTGTTACTAAGAGCATATGTTACATGATATCACTTGGGTAGATATACGAGGGTATATACGTAGAATAGTTAGAATGTTACAAGTGTCCGTATTATATGATCCTCTTCAAATTATGGCGACTCACAAATTGTTATTAAAAACGTATCTAAATCGGTCCATTTGTTTTGGTAAATTTCAACAGCTTTCTTTATGGGACTTAAAAACTTATTGAAAACTACACCAGACAGACGCAAATGTTGTGTAATAAGTTTTAAGTCTTAATTATTTGGTTGATACCTTTCATAGAGTCATCACTTTGGGCAACTTTGGCTACGAGGAAGTTTCAAAATTTCAAAGTTATACCATCTCTTAAATAAAATTATTTTTAAAACCCTCTTTTAATGTTATTGTAACTGAAACCGTAAAGTCATATACTCGTAAATAAGGCTGCTAATCCTTCCGACATTTTAGTGCGAAAAAGCGCAGTAAGGTTATAATGATATTATTCTATGAGATGGTAGTACAGAGCCCGAGAAAACAAAGCCCAGCCCTTTAAGAGAACGTCCCCTTACAAAATAAGGAGTCGTTTGAGAACAAAAATAAACTCAGTCAACGTGAAGTTTTTGTTTTTGTAAGTGCGACGTTAAAGCAACGTTAAAACGGGTCTATTTAGAAAAGAGTTCGTAAAGTTAATGTACTTACGTTAAGAATGATAATGAAGAAATCCAGGGTAAACAGGAACGATGTTATCGGGTTGAACTCCATCTGTTGAAGAAATATAGTCATTAATAAAAGTACGGGAAGGTTCATTATTAGCTAACAAAGATATGGAGAATATGATTGTCATCATCAACACACATGAATAATTGACTTTTTAATTCATGGCTTGAAAGAGAACAAGGAAAGAAGGGGAGAAAGATTACTATCCTGATATCTTGCCTAAAAGTTATGTAATTAACTTTTGTATTTAAAAATTCTGTACTGAAATTACTGTTCTTAAATTACAACGAAAAGCGTTCAGAATTACAGCATAAAATTGACTTGGTAAATAAAAACTTTATTGGTAAAGTAATATCATTTATCTTTTAATTCTTAAGTACTGCGTACTCGTACTGTGACATAGATACTTCTCTGTATTTTTTTGAATGAAACTCAACCAAACAATAACAATTTCATACCGGTTAAAGGCAAAAGTAACAAAACACTCGACTCAATGCCATTATATTGACGTTGCCGTTGTATGAGCATTGTAAGTTTTGCTTCAATCCAGTCAAGTATCGAGTAACATTGGGGAAAATAATTCCGTTGGCAACGACACGCCGATAATAAAATACGTCTTTCAAACTTCAGGTAGATACATTTCATGTACCGTGAAATTTTTTAAAGAAAATGTTACAAGTACTTCATTATAAATGCCGCTGATAAAACGAAATGATTTATTGGACTGTTAATATTTTGCCGTACAAAAAGTGTACGGTCGTTTCGTTTGTAATTACCTATAAAAGACGTGACTTTAATTAACACCGTGTTTTAGTACTCTTAAACAGAATGCTGCCGTTTTTCGGTGAACATGAGGTCATGTTCTACATATATTTGTATAGGGAACGACTGATAAACACAGTTGTTAGAAAGAAATACATTTTTGACAGCAGTTAATTATTTAATGTGCGTTACTAGCTTACGAAAGGACCAACAAATAAGTATCTATACGATATTCTAGCAGGCGATTGATTTAATCAAGTTGTTAAAAATATTTTTTGGTTATTTGTTCAAATATTTTACGCTTGACGGTTATAAAAGTGATTAAAATGAGAAACTAAGTTTAAAAGTTATATAATAGTAATCAGAAATCCAGTATTTGGGGAACACAAACCTTTAGTTTACAATTTTTGTACACTCTATAGCCTATAGCGTTTATAAACTTTCGATAAACATGATTCATTCATTCATCTTAAACTCATAAAGGGGTCCAAAATTAAACGCATTACGTAATAATACACATAGCTAAGTATAGATTTGTCTATATTACACGTATTTGTACTAACAAGTTTGCGTTATAGCTAGTAATAAGTAACAAAGCAGTTTCAATCCAACTTGATAGTCGTTTCGAAATAATAAGCAACAATTGAACCGTATTCCGTTGTGTTCTGATATTGCATGGCTTCGAATTCAGATTTAATAACAATTTGTAATAGTTATGTATCAATAATGTGACATATCAAAGGGGAAACTACAATTATAGCGCCAAATAATATGTGTTGTGACATATGTGTTATGAAGCAATATTGAATATATGTAATTGGCTAGCCTGGAACTAAAGTGGTCTATGTTACTAAATAAAGTTATCAAACGAAACGCGTTTTAAGTCACTATGTTTCAATCAATCAAATTCAAAAGTGGTATTTTAATGATAACCTTACTTTGGTTGACCAATGACAATTAAGACCACTTTTGCTTGAATTAATTTATTGTGTTAAGGTTCAAATATTGTTTTTAAGTTCAAAAATGCTCATTGCCAAAAATGTTACATAGACCACTTTAGTTAGGCTAGCTAATTAAACGT
>LGAG01000463.1:430573-458545 GCA_001278395.1 Lerema accius
GATTTTGATCGTGTCTGAGCTATTGCGACATAATTGATATTGTCTTTTGTTTTTAAACAATTCCACATGAAAGTAGAATGAAACATGTTGGAATGATGTTTTTATTTACACAAAGCATTCAGAAGTTTAATTCTCATAACACTATCAGGGAAGGAAGAGTCGCTTCCTCATCCACCCGTTTCCAATGTGGCGCTAATTTTGTACCGTGTCGAGATATGAATCTACTATACTATAACTACCTACCTTCTCGTATCTATATTCAGTATAAGCGGCCATTCAAGTATTAAGAAGACACCTACAGTGCGGGGTGTCTAGTTTGTTTGAGAATTGGTACAGGTAGTTAAAAGTTGTACCTAATCTTCCCACTTCACTTCACTTCCCACTACACGTATACATAGATAGTATTGATTGTTTAGTAAAAAAATAACATGAGTTAAAAAACTGAAACTTCAAACTAACTGAGTCTACAAACCAACTAATGTCAAGATCTAAAAAACGTCTAGATAATCTATTCTTTGTTAGCAACAGTACTAAGAAACTTTGTGAAGACTTCGTGTTCTTGTACGTACTTTGATTTAAATTCGGGCAGATTTTCAAAGGAACCGGTAACAGCGTAACGATCAAAGACATTCTTAAATTACTAGCTGAACCATGCTTGTTTCGTAGTACAAATTTTTGCTATAAAACATAAAATGTAATGTTCCGTTTTACTCGGCTGTGAGGGTATGACTTTGAGCGGTATGTATGAATGTATGTTTATACTGTTCCCAGAATTTTAAACTAAGTAATATAATTTGATAATTGAGATATGCTTTGAAGTATCTTTTAACTCCGGTGGTTATAGAATAAGTAACGTTAGGTACTTTTAATTGAATTTTGCACCCATAAGTCTTACGTCATGAAATAAAAATACGCCTTATTGAGTATCAAATGATATTAATATTATGGCCATTAGCAAAATTCAAAAATGTACATTAAATCACCGCACTGTAATCAGTATGTAACAGTAGTCACTTTGCCATCATAATCTTTTTAAAAGATTGACTTGGTTATGTACCTACCAGTACTTAAACACAAGAAACTTAGTGTACATTTTCTCCAGAGTTCATAATTTCTTGCAGCTAAAAGCGAGTACCTACCTAATAGCATAAAAAAAATCTGATCAATAACAAATTCACGAAACAGTTTTAGCTTTACACTCAACATCAAGATAATAATATGTAGCTATTATATGCAGATATAAATAGTACAGTGCAAAATCATGTACGAGTTTCAGAAAATAAAAGGAAAGCACTACAGAAATAAACGCGTCTTCTGATCTAGAAAGGCTGAGTGACATCCAATCTTGACGTCGATCCTAGCGTAGCACAAATACACAGACATGTACCTAAAAATAAACTCCCGCCAATGGATTGCGAGATTAACGATCATCCGAACAAGCTGTGGCTCAGGTTTTCCATCTTCTATACTGATAACCTCCGAATCACTTTTGAAATCATTTTCCTGAAGTTTACGGTTAGTCGCAACTACCGTTATTACTTTTATTTTTATCAACGTGTTATATGTTTATATTTGCCTAGTACATTATAATATATTAAAGGGCTTTATTTGGGACAAAAGTCACTTGAAATTTATGATTTCCCCTTCCTACTTTCATTAACCAACATAATACGACGTGGCTTCTGAAGGGAAGTGATAATAACCAACTTCCTTATACATTAGATGACACATATGGTGACCATGGCAGCCGGCCATACAATAGGTCCGGAACTCCATCCCCATGGAGGTTAAAATTTGAATGACGAATTTAAATTATTGTTCAATTTGCGTGAGTGTTCGTGTATCTGTGTTGTCTATGAAACTCACGACATAGGGAATCTTGCTGTTTGGCTTTGAGAATAGCATTTAATATAATTATTGGTAAAACCTTCTACCTTAAGGACTCAAACATTTATTAAGATATTCGATTCATCGAAAGGAAATTGACGGCATCACGGCTTAATCCTCAAGGATTAAAGTTGCTCGCTTCAAATTCCTGACGTTAGTTCCGTTCAATGTATCTTATGCAAAGTAGCACGTCTATCACTTATGTATATCGACGGCCAGTTGGCAAGCTGACGTTTATCCTATAGGTACACATTACGTTCGCACAACAAATGGGACGACGAAAGTTGACGTAATTTATCGCCCTTCAGAAAGTCAGAGGACTGATGTGTGGAGGATACGTATGTGGTATCCATATTTTTAGATTGACATTATCACATAAAATATCAGGTTATACTTAATAAATAAAAATGACACTTATTAATTGTAAGTTATTACCTAATTAGTTCGACTGTAACTCGAGTGGTATAATAGCAGCGAATAATTTAGCAAAATTTTGTCCGCGCATAGTGTTCTAAGGAGTACTTTCCACTTGTGACATATCAAACTACAGTTCAAATTTAGTTCAAACTTGTTTAGACCGAACGTTGCAGAATTTCTACACACAGCATGATATGTGGAGGACGACTTGAATTTTAAACAAAAAGAAAACTACATTATCTTGGTGATTCATTTTGTGCTGTAAATGATAATATAAAAAATATCATTGAGAGAATAGGCAATAGTTGTGTAATCATTATTTTTACAGCAGTTATTCAATACGATTTCGATATTTAGGTGCCTGTCACCTATACCTAAGTGTATGATAGTACCTACTCGTAAATTAAAACATAATGTATTCCTAAATTTATTCGTATTTATCAACACAGTTTCATTTAAACACACCTCCAGGTCAACCAGTATAGGTCAAATCTTTTTAAGAAGAGAGAGAGAGATACGTATAATTGGGGAAAATTACAATTTTCTTTTTCTCCACACAGCTCGAAAATAGCTGACTCACGTTTCGCTGAATTTGTTTATGCAAATGCAGAGAAACACGCTCGAAACTACTGCACAACATTATAAACAAACAAGTTTGTTAAATGAATAAAGCACTCACAGTTTGTAAGTAGAAAAGGTACACGAGGTTGACGATCTCGACGCAAGTTTCCAAAGCCATTGAGACGATCCATGGAATCAGCAAATACTTTTGGTCCTGTAACAACACAAATGATTAATATTACCCTTGTTCAGTAAGTTACATCGAGCTCACAAACGCTGAGGTAGCACTGAGTACCTAGTAGCTGACACTGCGATCGTTTGTATAAATTATTATGAATGTAATGTCAAAAAATATTATTACGTGAGGACGATAATTAATATTTGAGGACAATTTATGTTATAAGGGTTACTGAACATGATTTTTGAAATATTCCTTGAGCAGGGAGGGTGACAAAGAGGTAGGGAAGGATTTAGTTTTCGTTTAACCATTAGTGAGCAAATAACACTCACTTTAACTAACCTATCTCCCACACTTAGATATTTTTATGAATACCTTTGGTAACTTGATAGGATTTTTTTAAATTAAAATAATAAATAATTTTGCAAACCATTTAGTATACAACAGCTGCCATAAAACGTGGACATTTACCAACAATCTAAAGATAAAAACGTGACGGCCCATGTTATAGCCTTTAGGCAATTAACGTTACCTACCATTTTGCACCTCTAAAGAACCGATTGGCAATAAACAAGTCGATTGCCAAACGTTTCATTAAAACTTGCTGTTATTTGGTCTCTTGTTGCGTGCATTGATAACTGATCTTTATAGTCTCGTACAAAAGATTCAGAATTGATTGAGATCCACAGCACGGATAATCGCGCTATTGGGCACTTCGGTAAATGTCTTCCATTAGGTAACCAAACATACGTGACGCCTCGCAGAGACTTAGGTACTTGCGTATAAAATCTGGCGTTTTCCCGAATAGGAAATAAATGCTTGATCAGCTAAATTGCTTGTGCGAGCGAGATAATACGATTGGCGGGGCTTCGGAAGGCTTTTCATAGGTTTTTTACCAGTGATAAATTACTATTTCGCAGCTCATTTGATTTACACAGCAAGCAAGGTATAGTGTTATTGCCTCGTCGTATTATTAGTAGATCGAACTGTCGCGTAGGGAAAACGATTATTTATGCAACACTTCCTCTTACGCAATCCTGTGTTACAGGGGACATGCGAAACTAAACCATATACACCAGTCAAAGTAGTAGGTATATGAAAGTTACTACCTAAACCATAGTAGAGTCCTTGGAGAGTTACCATTATGATGGATACGAGTAGCAATGTATGCATACAGTTTGTGCCATTGTTATAAAACTGTCTATTGGTCCAGTATCAAATTGGACAAAATTTTTCATACACTCACGAGTATAATGTACGCATTAAAGACCAAAAGAACTATCGTTTCCAGATTTGTATTACTTCATATTTTTTTAATTAACTCCCCCTCTGCAATATACCTTGCAAAAATGTATTCCAATAAAACTGACTGAACTGTACGTACCTTGTAGACACCGAGAATCATTACGAGACACGACACCATCCCCAATGTGCTGCAGGCTAGCAGGGTGATGTTCAGAGTCACAGTAACTGAAACAAATGACAATCGTTATGATCGGATAGGACTAACTTCGTTACTGCAATTAATAAAAGTTTTACATTATTATTAATAAAAATTGCTTGTTCTTCTCTTCCTCCCAAGTTGCACTGGGAGCAGTTAATTCTAGATTCTTCGCGGAATAGCTACGTGTTAATAACGGTATTAATAAATACGAAGTAGTAGTACGTTATATTGATCACCAAATATGGAAACAGAAACATAGGATTAAATGTTGTCGTGGTATACTATTTCTTATTTGCGTAAGGTATTACACAAAATGGTCCCCGTGTATACTTTTAGAAGAGCTTTGTTTGAGTGTTTTCCATATAGGTAGTTGAATTCTTTGCTGTTACTTTTTAAACGTTTGAAATTAAATAAACATTCGATAGTTTTATTTATTTTACTTTAAGTCAAGCCTGACAACAGTACCATTTTAATAACAAATTCTTCTCAAAACTTAAAACAAAGCTCTCGAAATCAATGTAAGAATCTATTACTAGTATGTTCATTGTTCATTCGGTAAAGGAGTTTTTTCCAATAAAAAACAAATCAATCTACATAAAACCCTGCAATTATGCACTTTGTTGATCGCATAGTGCAATGAACAAAGAGGATATCCGACACATGTTGTCGACGCGGCGGAAAACAATCGTCGGTTGCTTTTGATAGCTCTGCAGTTCAGAAAAACTAAAAACAATTCGTTCTGAAATACCATCGATTCTGATATTCTATACTACAGGTAGGTATATTACTCAGACCAAAAAAATTATTACACTCAGTGTTCAAAACAAAAAAGTAAGGTAATTTTTTTTCTTTTGTTACGATCTGACATAATAATAAGTCTCCGAGCACGGTCTACCGAGAAATGTACCAGGATGGAACTTTGTCCATTTCCAGTTCACAATTCAAAAATTCTGAATACGGGGCCTTTAACTATTCATCAATGCGCAATGGATTCAAAATTACCATCACTGTTTGTATTTAAATTTTTGTTGCCAATATGCTTGGTTTGTAAACTTATTTTAAAATCAGGTCAGGAAACAAAACAATAATGATTAAAATGTGTAGATAACTATTAATTATGTTATTTTGTTTTATTATTTATGGAATTCTAAACTTCACAACAAACTATTAATTCCCACGCGTTATATTTCATAGCGCCACAGACTGTTCTAAACCTATTGCACGTATTATTCGATATTTAAAATTTATCGTTGTCTATAAATGCGAACTTCCAATATCACATTTATTTAAAGCATTATAAATTAGTAATAAATTATTGTACCTTAAAGTACATCAATCTTTGATAAGTAGATACTTAGGACTAAACATACCAAATTGTTTTATATAGTAACTATAACAATTAGTGAATTTATAAGCAATAATCACTAGGTATTCCATTATTCATTTATGGTTCACCAACTCAAGTTTACAATAAATTACAATCGCATATATTTTTTAATAATTAAAAAGTTTCCCCACTGTAAGCTGCAATGTGCAAATGGTACTCAGTCGGCATTGTTAGTTAGGCTTATGAATGTAAGCCAAGTTTCAGTTTCAAGTAGAAAGTTGCGTCATATTCATTCTGTGTGCAAAACAAAAGTTATTTCGCAATGACGACTTACTTCATTATTAACTAGACGAATAAAATTGAATGTTTAACAATTGTTTTCATAAAGCCACTATAGGTACGCTACCTTTTGAGAAAAATTGTGTATATTAAATCTATTCAAATACCAATCTCATAATACAAGCTATAGGTATGACAAAGGTCATTTCATTGAATTGAAAACTTCTTTAGCATAATTGTGATTTAAAAGTCGCTGAAACGAAAAAACGACAGTAAAAAGAGACAACAATAAATGACACATATTTTACAAATGGTGACTTGACATTTTGTATACGTATCATTACATTCGTCTCATTTTCTTGAAGCAAAAACTTAGGAAGGTTTCATTTCTACAACGTGTGAATTGCAGGCATTTTTTCTATTATTTAAACCGTCGAAAGGTTGTCGTGACAATACCATGTCGTAATCGTGACGAACAAATGAGCATCGTAACTCATCACTCAGTCTCTACGATATTGAGTGACATAGATTAATTAGGCCACCCTCGTTAATACTTTTAAAGCTGAAAGTTCGAACTGACGACTTAATTAGGGAAACGTACGTGTTGTGTTGCTTGGTGTTGCTACTAGCAAGCCACTTCAACCTTCAACGTCATTCACGAAGTTTTCAATCGAATGAAGTACTGTTCTAAAATTTTCATTACAGCTAACTGTATTTGTTTTTCACTGTAAGTCATAAAAATGCTGTTAATTCCATGACGAGGCAATGGATAGTTAACTAGAGGGGTACAAATATGTTATCAGTGTCTGATTATATCAGTTAAGCTCACGGAAGAAAGAACCATATTATTTGATGTTCCATGGTTAAGCTGAATGGTACATAACCTCTTTGCTACAGGAATCTATGTCATCTCTCTGTCTCTATCAAAACTCTATATCTGTCTCTTTCTTTATGTTTATCAGCGTTTTAGGGCGGGTGCTAACGTCCGGAATTTTTAAAATTCTGAATTGAGAATTAGGTGAGCGGAGTTAAAAGAGGCAGAGGTAAGTCTACTATGGAAATGTTTGCACCCGCATAACTTACCCGTGGCTTTTCTAAACTGCTTGTCGTTACTGCCAGAGTAAATTTAGACTCTGATCAATCTCGAACGTCTTCGCCAGGCTCATAGAATTCAGAACTTAAATTCAAAATCTGATTCTTGATGCGACTTCTTAGACATCTTTGTCAAACCATCGCCAATTCTACAGCCCGTATGGCAGTAATTTAAAATTAGAATAGAAATAATTCTTATGTATTTTCTTGGATATGAACGACTAGAAATCGCCAGCGGCTGCGCCCGCGTAATTTCCCGTTTCTAGAATTTTTTTTTGCTGCTCCTCTCCTATTCATCTTAGCGTGATGTTATATAGCCTATAGGTTTCCTCGATAAATGGCCTATCGTACACTAAAAAAATTTTTCAAATCGGTCCAGTGGTTCCTGAGATTAGCGCGTTCAAACAAACAATCAAACAAACAAACTCTTCAGCTTTATATAATTAGTATAGATAGATATAATTTTGTAACGACATAATACAATGTTTTCGTTCCATGTGTACACAACTGTACGATCTCATTTTAATACAAAATTGATTTCGGTATCTACGACATTCGACGATTATACATTTATGATACGCTAGCAAACCAATTTTCCTTACTACCTGCCCTGACGTAAATCAGGTATAGGTACATAATATATTCCAAATTATACGCACCATTTACTTGCAATGAATTTTTTTCACACTTCCAAGGATATCAACGTTAATTTCGCTGTCTGCATGCTCGGAGTGTTTTTAAGTTAAGAAAAATATTTCAGTTAAGAAAACTTGTTTAAACATTAAAGTCTAAATATTAAACTGCGCAAACAAGTTGTCCTTTTTCGTAAATATACAATTTTGTACTATACCAATTGCCTGCGCAAAACGGGAGGAATATCATACCTATGAATTGAAATTTTAAAAAGGTTCCGAACTTCTGTCATGTTGTTCGCCGGCTTACGTTAGTTCTAAATTGAATTTTAGCCGTTTCGTAGTTTAGTTTTAAAAGTGGAACGTTACTTCGATGCCTTGTCAGTTCGACTTCCGGAGAACAGAAATTTTGAGTGTAGAACATAAGTCATTAATAATTCATTTAAATTTTGTTTCGAAACCTTTTTTCGTTTTGATAGAAGTATAACTTGGTATTAAACCGTGTAAAAAAAAGAAAAAAATATTGGAATTAAGAATTTTATTTAAGCAACGGTCAAGAAAACGACGAACAGTAGATATACAATTATACAATAGCCGTTTATTCGTCACATTTTGTGCATAAATACGTATGTCTACCTCTACATAGATTATACCTATCATATAAAATCATAACACTCCATACGCAATTGAGCAATAAAAAGCTCAACTACTATTTTTCTGTACAATAGTATACAATACACTTACTATGTAGTTTAAACAATCTATTGCTTAGTTAGTGGAAGTAGTTGCTGAAATAGCATTATTGTTTAACCTACACAGTAGGGAGGGACTTTCAATTGTTTCGTCGAAACAAAACATACCTCTTTAGTGATTCTCTTTTGTTCCAGGGTGCCTGATGAAATCTCACTTAATTTGTCCAATTTTCGCCGATTTGTTCGTGAACTAATAAAACTACTAACTAAATTATTCCCCTTAGGAATAAGAACAAGTGACTATCTATTTCATTTGCGCTTGCAAATATATTCTTAGGTAGGGACATAGTAATACATAATTTTCATCTCAGACCAAAAATTACAATAGGCTCAGTCTTCAGTACAAAAAAGTGAGTTAATTTTTTTCTTTTTTTTTACGATTTGACATACTCGTACGTCACAGACCACGACTTGCGGAGCAATGTACCGGGAAACGTTATCATTTGTCATCTGCCATATATATTTTTTTCGAGTAAGTTTTTTTATTCCATATGCGGCGTCTATATACATTTTATGGTCTAAGATATTTATTTAGTTAATTATGTTAACTACTGTCTACTATCTTACCATGCCAGGGAATATTTGAAAGAACTAAGTATTTTTTTCATACCAGCGCCCATAATCCTAATCAAAGACTTCATGAATTATGTACGTTCTGCTATTCTACCGCTCAGACACTGTCGGTGTGAGTCTACGTTAACATAAATTTATAATATGATTAACGTTTTCCTCTTTATTAAATACTAGCTTTTAACCGCGACTCAGAGTACCTAAATTTTTCATTCAGTTAATCACAAAACTAACTTGAAACACCATTGTAGAATGTAATGTTTTTTTGCTTATTTATATTGTTAGGCCTTCGACCATTTCCATACCAATTTCTTTGCAACCTGCAATTGTTTGACCACGAAAGCGTAATAGAAACACGCACAAAGTTACTTTCGCATTTAAATATAAATGAATTAATGAGAATAAATGACGAACGAATCGTATTACCTACATTGTTCCGAATATGAATTTAAAGTATTGTTAGTTTGAAATATAACGTCAAAACGAATTCGAAACACATTTTCTACAAATCAGTTTTCCGAATAGTATTATTGAAACAGAACAGAAATCTACGACATAGATAAATACTAAGTACGCCTTACTTTCAAAATCCATATTTTTTAACACAAAATGTAGGTAAAATTAATTCTAACGACTAATTTTCCGTGGATAACGGTGGATAATCGAGTTTATAAGTATATTTTTCAGATGCTACAAAATTACGTTTACCCAAAAAGCTCTGTCAAATTACTGGGTCACCGCATTGCCCATAGCATACCACGCCCAAACAACACCCTAAGCCTAATATAATACAGATAATACAGCGCGTTACGAAATAAAAACACTTTATCCGCTACAATGCTAACAGCGTGACTCTAGAATCCCTTTGTACCAACCCCAAATAAACATCGTTAGCGTGATTCAGGATTGTAAATTCTAAAAGGGTGTTAAGATAAACAGGGTACACTGACTATATATCTAAACTAGAAGACGGGCATACGTTGTTCTGCTACATATTTAATCTCTTATGCATTGGTTGATCTCTTAGATGTCCACATCAGCCAATGCCAACCTCAAATTTTCATATAGGTACCTTTAGAAAATGCTCAACATATCGGTCAATTTTTGCTATGACTGCGTTTTAATCTAATAGTTTGGCTGGTCCCTTGAAGTATCTGGACAACAGCACTTACCAATTGGGGTCCAAAACTATACTCAGTTCCTCATGAGTAAACCATATTTTTTTTAATAAAAATCGGTCTAGCCGTTTAGAACGACTTTATTGGCAAACACTTACATTCTGATTTTAAATATTAAGCCGAGCTGTTTTGCTCAAGCTTGCATGTATTGTACTCTGTAGTTGAGCTCCATGCCTACTTGTAAGTTGTTAACCTCATTCAAATTATAAGTAGCACTCGTCTTGTTCTACAGCTACTTAACAAGATGATAGTATACTTGATCATTGCACCGAGAAAAATTATGCATCTATAGTGTACTATCTTTTATATAGTAGTATAGAAAATATATGTTTTAGTAATTTTATGAAACTAAAATGCGTATTGAAATGCTAAGTACTAATATCTACCTCATTTATATCACATCATACTAGTACTCGTAGGCTTTAGTAAAAACACATTAAGCCTATATTCGTTCAATCGATTTCCAACGATTCGATATTAACATCAATAGCATCATACATTGAAAGTTCGTTCGTTCCTCATCAGTTCATTGTAATACGGATCACGTAATCTTAATATGTCTAGGAAATAACATCAGGAAAGTTTTTAATAAATTGTACCACACATTTCGTTACGCCCTAGTCATTTTTCACTCTCAATGCTCATTCAACATCGGGGGCCATTTATTAGGGGTAGTTGAACTCTTGCAATGCGCGCTATTGTAGATGTAGGTAGTCGACAAATTAATGCATTTAATACAGGTAAACAGATCGCAATGATCGCTGAATAAATCACTGCGTCATTAGATATATGTTAACATATAGCTCATAATGACGCGGATGATTTTAGAAAAATTTAAAAAGAGAAACGGTTTATTCCCTCAGTATAACAGGTAAAAGGTCTACTGAAGCAACGCGAGGAAGAGTCACTAGTAGGTACCTATGTATTATAAATATGGCTTCTCCACCTACGGCGTCAGCAAATAAAGTTACTTTGTTTACTGAATCTACCCTCAATGATTCCCAGTCTCCGGATTATTTAAAAAACTAAATTTCGATACCTGTACTCCTCCCACTGCCATCAGTTCCCGTTACATCGATCTGGATTTATGTCAAACTCATTCGCAGTTCGGGCAGTCTGACTATGGGATTTTCTCCCCTAAAAACTCAGAAAGCACGCCGCTGTATTTAGGCACTTTTAACAAAAATTACAAGCATTCTTGAGTCATCATCATTTGTGAGTGACTCGTCCGACTCTATTTCATTTCTAGCCACTTCGACTCACACTAATATCACACATACCTGTATACATGCCTACCTTACGTAATTTACACATCTTATATCGTGAGCGTCTAAGAGCAAATTATAACAATTTAGAGGGTTAGGTTGACGAGAGAATAGAAGACTGTAAGTCTGTCAAGTAAGAGAGATAAAATTAGTAAGCTAAACTAGCAATTCATAAACATTGAAGTACCTGGTGTTATCTTCTCAGGTGCCAAGAAGCTTTCGGACTCGGGGTCTGCCATCTCGCCGTTCAGGTAACGTTGCTCTGCTTCGATGAAGTGGCCCATGGTGACCACCGTAACAGCGAAGTAGAGCTGTAACCAACAAAACAACGTCCTGAAAAAGAATTCCTAATTCCCAAGCCTTAGGTTTTGAACCAGACATGCAGTAGATCATCATCGCAACCCATAACTGTCCCACTGCTGGGCTCGGGTCTCCTTTCATAGTGTAAGGGTACAGGTCATTGTCCACCACGCTGGCATAGTGCGGATTGGCATACTTCACGCACCTTTGAGAACTTCATGGAGAACTTAAAGGTTTGCAGGTTTCCTCACGATATTTTCCTTCACCGTAGTAAGTGATAATTAGTATCTAATAGGCACATAACTTTTTAAATTAGAGGTGCGTGCCGTAATGTTTGAACCTAGGAACTCTCTTTCGGGAGACAGTGGTTCATACCACTAGGCTATCACTGCTTAGCATTCAGTAAATAGTACCAGTGATCACTTTCTCTTATATTTTTTACGTCATTGAAATATTACATGAACACTAAATTATTGAGTCTATTTGTTTATTTTCTAGTAAAAATAATTAAAACATATTAAAAGCTTCTGCAGTCGTGGTATTCCTGCTAGCAACGAAGTTATTTACGTACTGACGTTCTTAACTTAAACGTAATATGCTTACGTCTTACCTATATTGAAAAGTTAAGTGCATGTCTATAAATAGAAAATATGAGTTTTGCTACCATAATAAGAAAGTCCTATTAACCTTTACAGAAGAATGCTTTTTAATATAGCGTTTGATAGGATTTTAAGGCGGAACTGAAGTAAGTAATCAATTTACAGTTATATTTAGACAATGCAGGGCACAGAGCACTTTTACTCGCAGCGAAGGTAAAGGTGTGTTAACATTTATTAATTATTGTTTTGTACAAATTTTAATGAGTCCATTAAAAGAAAAAAAAAACATATACGAGAGAAAGCTTTGTTGTATTGTTTTTTGGGATTTAATAAATCATATTGAGCACTTGGAAAATCTAACTACCTTTACTTTCATATTCAGTATACGATAATGCGATACTCAGCCATTTTTTGCTCAAGACTTCATGCCTTAAATAGGGAGCACTATTCGATTTCAATATGACATCACATAGCCTATACACAGACAGAAGACGCTTCTAACGACACCACATCTGTACAATTATGTTAAGTAGTTCAGAACTTTTAAGGGAATAGTTTAACATTTATATAGGTACCTCCATAGCAGTCAAAATAACCCTTTGTCGAGTAAAAGGGGGACTGTTTTGGGCACTTCGTTTGTTTTAGAAGTAAAAATCTGCATCTGCAGCCGAGCTGTTTCTCGCCTGCAGCTTCTAGCGGCAGCTTTAAGCAGTTGGAATGCGCGTCTATATGAATCAACTACTTCTGGCTGCTCGTATATGACTGTTTAAAACAATTCGTCTGTTAAAATTACTCAAACATTGCTTACGTAATACTTTTGTAGAGGTAATGTAGTTAATCCCGATACATATTGACTGCAGAAAGAATTGTTTGTCAGCATTACGCGGCTTGTTAGAACTTTGAAAGACTGGGAAGAAATTCTTTCAACGTCATGCGACCTCATTTAATCATGGCTCCTTATGTTTAGTGGAGGATTCGAAATAAAGTGGATTAGTTGAGATTTCGTTATTTTTCTATTACAATACTAAACCATTTTTTTATGTTTATTTGGAACTGAACAATACTCATTATTATTTTTGTCTGACTAGGTGTCGAACCCAGGACCATTTCAACGGCCGTCCGGCATAACGAGTATTGCGCTATATAGGGCGTCGTTGTACGAAGTCTACATCTACGTTCTTATTTACAAAGTGTTGCAACGACCAGCTGCAACTCACATTTGCCAATGTCTATTTACATTCATATTCCCGATAGATAGCTATTATCATTACGAGTGTTATTGTTTGGTTCTATTCTAGTTTAAAAACATGGACGTTGTTTACGACTAAATTCATTCTCTCGTAAAAGAGCTTTGAAAATAACCGTCGTATATTTTTGCAGTTTATTGCAGCCATTTTTTATATAAATCTTTCACTTTAATACGAGTATTCTTGTTTCAGTTATAATAGATTTGATAAAACTGTATGACCAATGACGATGACTTATTTAGTTTGTAGTTTTTTGGGTCAATAATCGGACTGCCATTTTAAAAAAAGCATTTTCTGTACGAAGAAGACCTTTCATAAAACGGTTACAGTTGGATTTGATTGTTTTTATATTTAGGTCCATTAATATGACACTAGGAGGTGTCTACATTTTATTTAATGAACAGATTAACCATTCTAAAAAACTATCTAAGCTCAGCAATATTTCAACGCGTTTTCTTTAGGATTCTACAGTTTCTTATATATAAAATTACGTTTGTACAAATACAAATGTACCTCCTATACATAAGATGTTACTGTGTATTCATCTTGGTTACTTGTTATCAAATTTAATATCTTCCTTGTTCTATTTCAATAGGAAATCTCCAAGAAATATGGCTGATATTTCTCCAACCTACAGTTTTCCTTACAAATCTTTACATGAAATCTTCCCACAATCTGTTAAGTGCTTAACTCTGATAGTTTACGTGAATTATTGAGGGATTTCGAAAAATTGTTAAGTTTAACTTGGAAAACAGCTGTGAAATAAATGAAATTTTCAAAGTTTTCCGATTCTTTATTCGTTATCGTAGCAATACCTCTGTTATCCTTATCTCTTTTACTTGTATTTCGTTTCTCTTTCACTATTGTTATTTTATAAATTGGTTGAGAGGATCCTACAAATCCTTTTTGTCATTGACCTTAACAAAAGAGGGGAATTATCTGTAATGCGTTCTCAAAGGTGTAATAAATCTCCCAATCCTAGACAGGTCTAGGTTTAAGATACTGTATATGTATCTTACAAATAAGTGTAAGATTGAGTATTAGATTGAAGGCTCAAAAGCATTATGTGCAATATCCATTAATCAGGTAATTTTAATTTTTTGTTAGTATTATAACTAATTTGAATTGAAAACAAGTAGATGGTTAATGGTTGGACGTTCCTGGGTTCAAACTTCAAACCCTCCGACACGCACCTCTAATTTAAAAAGTTATGTCAGTTGCTACGATTAAGGGAAACATCATGAAGAAACCTGCACGCCTGAGAGTTCTTTATAAAGTTCTCAAAGGTGTGTGAAGTCTACCAATCCGCACTAGGTCAGCGTGGTGGACTATGGCCTTTACCCCTCACATTGTGAGAGAGGAGAGCCGAACCCAGCAGTGGGACATTTATGGGTTGCGATGATGAGATGGTTAATAAAATAAAAGAAAAATATTTAGAGCAAAAATCAATATAATCAACATGACCTCAAAAGCAAAAAATATTTCGAAAACGAGTGTTATTTAATGGAAAAACAAAAAACCCAACAGCAATTTTTTTCGGAATTGGAGCTGCCGTGAAAAATATATACGTTTTAGTGTAATTGGCAATGATAAGCCTAAAAGCCTTTTTGTATATATTTTCTTTTGTTTTCCGAGTAATAATAATTACTTTATTGTTTAACAACAATCATTGACTTTACAATAAGATTGTTATTAACATTGGTCAATAATGTGGATATTTTACACTAATTACCCCTGTATCACATAATTAGGTAAGTTGATACTACAAATATTATCACGTAGTAGGTATCTATTTATTACAAATTAGGTATCAGATCATAACAATGAACTGTTCCTATGGTACATTCTTTGGTTAAAGTTTAGGTAGTATCAAATATCTTTGCGAAATACCTACTTCATTGGCTGACATCATATTTGCACGAAAAGATAAGTACCTACCTACTTCAACTCCATAGCTATTTGAAGACTGAAACTGGAATTATTTCATCGAATTAGGCAGTGACGTCGACTGTGAAAGAGGATTTAATTTTTATCCGCCGTAATTCTGCTGAACACGGGTATTCGCATATCCGTACAACATGAACAAAAGATTTAACATTAACATCGCGGCATTTCACCCTTCCCCCTTCCAGTTATCCATAGTTATAGGATGTTGGATTCACGTGTTCCCCATATTTTGTAGGTCAGTCCACTGCTTCATTTTTAATACGCGACGCGTGTCCCTGTTTCTACAAATCTACGAATAAATACGGTAAACTTATCGAATGTTTTCAATAGTACAAAAAGATCCTAAGTACATTAAAACGCGGTGGCTGAAAGGACGTTATCCAATTAACACAATTTTCGTATAGTCTAAGTACTATACAATGTGAGTCGTATGGGAATTTTAATGTTAACTTATTGGTGTTTAATTATAAGATTTAGGTACTCATTAAATTTATTTGGCTTCGCGTGTTTGTTTAGTAAATAATTTTATATCTACGCAATACTTCGTATTTAGATTTTAGATATACTATTGTCTGTCTGAGTGCCGAAATAACCAAGTATATTTTACCTGCTGTAACTGTAAATATTTATATACGTACAAATCTAAACGCCATTCAAACAATAGGCGGGAAACTGGATGTAAATACTAACAAAAACAGCGGAAGAACATTTTCAGTACTAATCTGCCGTTAAAACACTTTCAGTGAGCTCTCACGGCTGTTAAGATAAGTGGATTAAGATAGGTAAAGCTCTGGGGACTTTTAACCTTAACGTACGTTGCTAAACTGGTCGCTTAATATACTGCCGGATATCAAGATCGAGCCACTGAGAGCTGCCGGATGAAAATATTTTTAAGCATTTTACGAGTAGTGTCATAAAAAATGTATGAAAATAAATCCTGTTTGAGTAGACAGAGAAAGAATAATACTCTTCTCTGTCTGCTTTTTAAGGTAGTTGTTGAAGCACCTTGTGACGTCATGTGGTGTTTGGGGTCACATAACTGATACTAACATAGCTCACTTCGGCGAATTTTATTTATGAAAATACTAATTATTGATCATTACTGCTTATGATAAATAGATTTATTTTCTGTCACCTCTACGCCAATTACTAGAAAATCGGATATATACCAGTTATTTAGTGGTAACTAAAAAATTGACAAATGCAATTTACACGTTAACACAATAATGTTTTCCGCTGTAAGATATGACACTGGCATTTTAGTTACATACATTTTTACCGCGCAAGTACTGTATAACTGAAGTTCGCTGTGAAGAATCTCATTAGTATTTCAGGTGTGTATCCTGAGCTCGCTATTCATTCTTTCATAAAGCTGAAATCCCCGCTCGCTTTAAACCAATCTCGATTCAAACAGCGTGTTTTGTTATGATGAATATCCTGCATTTATTATTAGAAATACTTGAAATCGATTCTTTCTTATTGACCTTCTGTACTTAGATTAATTTAATATAAGTAAAAGAAAAAACTCTAAAGCGGTATAGAAAATGGTAGTTGTTTGTTATAGTTTGGTCGATTTCTTAGTTCTTCACATCAGGTACTCCCTTACTTTGTGTTCTTCATATTGGACTACGTTTGTCAGGTCCCTTGAAGTACTTAGACAACAGCAGCACAACAGCACAACTTGCCTAATCCGATTGTGACCCTAAACCATACATACGCAGTCCCTCTTAATTATACCATAAAAAGTTTTTTTTTATCTGTCCAGACGTGTAGGAGGAGTTCATTGAAAAACAGTTTCGCTATAATTTAAAGATACTGTTTTATTTCCAATAAACATAGCGGAAGGGGACAATAGGGGACAATAGGGGACTATCCGTACGTGCGCCATTACACAACAACGTAACAAACCGACGTTGGCGGGACCAATTTGTATGAAAACGCACTGAATGTAACCCAAAAATACACGGCTTTATCATACACACTTCAAAATGTCACAACCACGGTTTCCCCGTAATCACCGTTTGCGTCACTTTGTAGCGTCAATGTGTGGTCGTACGTATGAATAGGTATGCCTACTGCCTTCATATTAAAGTAGTATGAGATGACAGACTAATCTTTGTGAAGTGGGTGTATCGATTCTGGACCGAACACGAGTAACGTCCTTGAATGAATGTTCAGGCAGACACTTGCCATCACTTTTGCAAGGTAGCTATTGCATATAAACGCCTTTGATAATATCGAAGTGGAGTACTCTTAGATTTGCATCACTTTTTTTAATGCTAACGACTTGCTTACGAGCACAGAATCATTTAAATATGTATATAATTATGGTCAGCACTTAGGATATTATTATGCCTCTGTAAAGGATACCGGTTTAAATGGTTCTTGATATCTTAATCCTTAATAATATTGTCTAATATTTGTACAATACATTTATTACATTGTATAATACTGTCTGTCTATCTGATACGCTTTTACGCATAAACCACT
Source organism: Lerema accius (assembly GCA_001278395.1). Taxonomy (NCBI): domain Eukaryota; kingdom Metazoa; phylum Arthropoda; class Insecta; order Lepidoptera; family Hesperiidae; genus Lerema; species Lerema accius. The sequence continues at coordinate 448,739 of LGAG01000463.1, forward strand.
GAACCACTGAACTGAATTTTGATAAAATGCGGTATGAAGATAGAACTGAACTTGAGAAAGGACATAGGATACTTTTTATTGCGAAAAAAAAGGTAGAAGAAGTTGAAATAGGCGATGAAAGTTTGTTTGTCATTTTAAAGGGATCTTGTATTGTTTAGGACTTTAAGAGTAATTGGAATCGGTTAATGGTGTTACTGTCGAGATATTTACACCATTATACGAGTAAACAGTTGCCCAAAATAGCAAGCAATTATAAAGGTACATGAGAATTGAAGGTAGGGCATACCAAACGTAGAAACCTAAGGGATCATCAAATATAATAAAGTATAGGACATTCAATATGTTGCAGAAGTCCGCCTGATCGCCTTGCTAACTAATAGTTTCTAGGGCAATTACTAAACTGTCGATAGACAATATCTACTCGTATATTATCATCGGCTTACTCGGCAACCTTAGCAAGAAGCATATGATAGGATTACTATCTATCAATCTGTACTGATCCACTGCCGAACATAGGCCTAAGGCCTCCTCTATACTATGTCATTCTGACCGGTCCTATGCCCTAAAAATACATAGGATGCCCAATATTTTTTTGAGATACGGGGCGTCCTATACTATTTTTCAAGACGCGGTCTTCATTTATTTATTTAACTTTTTTGAACGAAACAAAAAATGTCACGGTACAAATGACACGCTTCCTTGATGCATTCACTACCTACCAACCGTTTCGGACTAAACAAAAATACAGGAAAAGGGTTACTAATCGGCAGACCATTTGAGGATATTTAGGATTACTCACCAACGTATAAATTGCAGCCGCATAGCACCCGCGACGGAGGCTTCTCCAGCAGCAACATGACTGTATGATAGCCATTACTCCTAAGATGAACCTGTGAACAACAGTACATGTTATTTAGAATATTTCAAACGATTTTCACATTAGCTGAATTCGTGATTTTCAAGTCTATCCAGTCTAAAAACTTTTAAAACTTGACACAATTTACGTATTGTACCTACTACAAGGACCTTTTTAAATTGTTTTAGGGGCCGTTCAAGTATTACGTAATGTTATCTGAAGGGGGTAGTCCAACAACGCATTTAACGCAATATAATTCTTTTAACTCTGCAAAATAGCAACATCGTAAGATACAAATGGCCATTTGTGTGTTACGTAACGTTTAGGGGGAAGGTGTAAGGCGACAGAAAAATGTTATGATGCGTTACATGGGATAGGAGGGGGGGTACAAAAACTGCGTCACATCATACTTGAACGCTTAAGGGTTAAGGTTAAGGGTTAATACTTTACATATTATTATTTAACGAAAGGCTCCGTACTGTTATTATAATGTACCTAAGATTATAAGTTCTCGCAGTGAAATGACAAACAGTTTCCGGCTGATTACATATTAGACAGAACGTTAGAGCGGGAACAAGTGAAATGAACTGAAAAGGCTCGGGAGCTATTTCGGGCATAACCTGCCGACCACACTAATAAGTCTTCCGATTACTGTGTTATATGATTTTTATAACGTTAACGTTCCTACAAAGTTTTCCCTGCGAGTCTTTGTGTGTGAGAGATAAAGAGTGAGTATGTGTGTGTGCGTGGGGTGTTATAGACAATAAGTATACGTAGAAAGAACATAAATTCGTCTCCACTCGTCTGCCTTGTTGGGAATCGAATCCACAATTTATTGAACGATAATTAGGCACTATTCCATACGGATCGTCAATACTAGAAATTACTATTCCCCAAGAAAGTGACAATTTCAAAAATTATTTCTGCGTTCCAAATAATCCATGCAAACGGGAGCCGTGCTTAATCCACATTTTTTTCATAATAAGTATAAATATTCATTTCTTTGATGAGCTCGTCTTTAGAAATATATGTATACTGTTGAAGATTTTACGTATAATGTCAATAAAAGCGTCAAAATGAAATCAGACTCGCGTGGGTACGAATCTTCATATTTTAATTTGCCATTCTCTAATCTTTTCCCGAATTTTTCAGTTCCCGTGGCAATAAAGATTTTGGCTTTTCTGGAAATTGTAAAATACGAGTGTATTCGAATTTGCCACTAGTAGGTAGGTACATCGCTTTCGCTATAATTTGTTTTTTTTTTTTGTATTGTTATCCTGTAGGAACAACACTCCCGATAAAAAATTATTGTAAACCTATCCCAATCGTATAAAATAAAAAACATATCAAGACATTATTTACATCGCTTCAGTGCTTTCTGCATTTTACACGATATTTAAATAAAGAAACTTAAAAAAGTAGTATACTCAATCATACTCAATCGTACTGTCAATTTACATTATAGCCAATGTGTCTTTCAACTACATTAAATTCCTTTTAGTAGCCGTTGCGTGAAAGAGTAATAAACGTCCATACATATTTTACAAACTTTGGCATTTTTAATACTTATTAGTGAGACAGTAGGAAAGTTATTTAAGTGTTTTAACTATCGGAATCTGAAGAACGTAGCAACACTAAATTAGTTATTGATACGTGGAGATAAATATATTATGACATAATCTGTTATTAGACTTAATTCACCTAAACCAAGTATACTTAATTTACCTATCAATCTTAGGTGAATAAAGTCTACGACATAGGTGAATCAAGTCAACTTTTTGGACCCAGGTGAAGTTAAATTGTTCAGAACATTTCTATGAAAATTTCAACGACAATTAAATTGTCTGATTAAAAAACAAATACTTCGCGCACAGAAATTCTAGAAACAATTACTAATGCTTCGCTAATTTTATTACACATTTTACTAGACACCTTCGCATCAGAGAATCCTTATGTTTACAAATACTTTCACTTAAAATACAATAACCAAATTGTTTGAGCTCAACAGCTTTGAAAATATCTATTTTATTACATTTAGACTTTTGTTTAACTTTTTACAAAAAGTTTTTTCTGTACTAGTACTCGTATTACTTATTGTAAATAAACTCGCATTATTCATTTATCGAGAATTGGGATTATAAGATTTAACTCATTTGAAGTTACATCTCTTTTATTCACTTAAACAAAATTTAAGTTCGAAAGAGACGAATGATTTATGTTGTATAGTAGAAACTCATTTATGTCATTTAACGTGCCAGCATTAATCTAAAAAGGGAATCCAAAGTAGATCCTTATAAGTATTTTATATTAAAGATAATGTTAACATTACACTCGAATGACCCCAATCACGAAAAAATATTCAGTGATTTTCCGAAATATTGCAAACAAATCGCTAATATCGCAAACGTTGGAAGATACGTTCAACTAGCAATTTTGATGTGATTTTCAGGGATCAAATCTGAATGGATCGGTTAGAAATCACGGTCGAATATTAAAACCGCAGACATTCAATTTCGGTCGCGTACCATTGCTACCTATCTACTTTACTTGAATAAGAAATAAGGTCACGTTTCCAAACAACAGTTTTGACAAATCGGTCTTATTAGAATTTCATGAGGTAGGTACGAATAGTGCGTTGAAATTTAAAAGCAAATACATAAGTAACAAAATGCTTTTTATTACATGTTGAAAGAGAGTCAACAATTTTACGAGTTACTATTAACCGGGCATAAGCTGTTCTGCTACATAATTGTCTCTTCTAGTTCGGTTTATCCCTTAGTTTTTCATACCAGGTACTCCCGACCTTCAATTATCCCTACCTTTAGTAAATCTTATTACATTAGACAACTTTTGCTTTAAAGGCGTTTGATTATTTCTTATACTTTAGTTGGTCCCTTGAAGTATTTAATATCGGCACGATGTTCCTACCGACTCCAAACTGTGGTCTTAAATCATATTCTGTCTCAACTCAAATTTTATATTAAAATCAGACAAGTTAGCAAGAGTTCAACGACAAAGACACTTACGCTAGCATTTTATATGAGTATATTAAGATTTTATTTTTTATCTCATACAAATATTAAAACTCAATACTTGCTAAAGTACAAAGCAGTTTGTAAGCGGATCACATCTATTGAAGATGATACTCGTAGAATATATCTCTCCCCTATTCTACGAGTATCTATAATCTAATATCTAATGTACTTAACCATAACAATAAGTACCTACTCGTAAGTATTATTGAATAACGCCTCTGTACGATGTCTGTTGATTATTTTTTACAATAAAATATAAAAAATTACCACGATTATTACAGATAGTATAATATAACTTGATGGGTATTTCTTAAACACAGATAAGTTATTTGGTGGCTTTGAAATTGAATTAAGTAAAATATGAGAAGAATGTTCATTTTCTTCGCCACCAACGGAAAGAAACCTATGCGACACATTTATCTGTTAGTAATTGGTAAGAAATGATTTGAAAAGCCTGAATGCTACCTGCCTGTAACAGTCCCGATGCTCATTAAATTACTCAACGAATTCAATTGCTAAAGAAGCCTTATTTAATAAAGACTCGTTCAGTATCTTCCTAGATATAAAAAACCTTATTCAAGCATCTGAAGAGACTTTAATTCAATAGTAACTATAATATTAAATCATTCAGTATTGAAGAGAACACAGAATAGGTACCGTAGAATATAAATGTATTTCGAATGAATTCGAGTTTTTAAATTTAATTGGACGTTTTGAATAGGTCTGTAAAAGACAACCTATTTATGGTTTGCTTACGTAAAAAAACTATGTTAAGTGCCCATATCAAATAAAAAATACCTTGATGAGCTATCTCGGTTTCCAGGTTATCGTGATGAAAAATTGGGTTATTTTTTGTTAAATACATTACTCTTTAATTAACCTAACAGCAAAAGACCATACCAGTAAAAGAAGAACTATATATCAACAAAAGAATTACATCTTAAAAAATAACAGCGCAGTTAAAAAGTTACCCCTTATTTTGTCTAATTTACTTGAGATATACCCAATGTTAACGTGTTTTATAATGCCGCAATGTATCGCATAAAGTGTAAAAATATTGCTCAAAAAATCAATTTAACGGTCACAGAGTATTACTTACTTACTTAACTACACGTATAATATACCTACTTATTATTTACTTCCAGAGCCGAAAAATTATAGGAGTGAAAGTTTTCGTGTAAATAAAACGAAACGGATAATGAAATCACTGCAACAGGCGGATGAAAACACTTGACATTTGTTTTCACGCAAGTGCTCACTCCGGCCGGTTTGGAGATATCAAGAGCTTTGTGGAAATACATCACTGTTTTTGCTTATAATCAAAACTTCCCAACAGATCTTATAATTTCTTTTTTTGAACTACACATGAAGGCATATCTACGCAGTGAACTAGAGACGTAATTATAAAAGCCTGAGAATTTGGAGCTATGGAAAAATTAGTTCCAAAAGGATTTTATAATATTAAATACACAAAGTGTTTAATCGTTAATGCGTCACACCAATCCTTGCCGCCACGTAATAAAAAAAAAATAACAAAACGTACTCAGGTCGCCCGCCAAATGCAGAAGTTTGTAAAAAGTTTATACAGAGCGAGTCTGTCTGTCCGGCTGTCACAAGGAAGGGGAATGATTTACATAGTTATATTTTATACTAGTGGACCCGCCCTCGCTTCGCTTTGGTGTACCTTTTACCTGTTATCCCGTGCTAACAAAATCGTTTCCCTAAACAAAACATATTCTAGATTAGAGCTTTTTATAGTTTTCTAAGCAAGAAACATGAAATGTCGTGCCTTATTTCGTTTGTGTACAATAAAGATTATTATTCTTAGGTACCTACAATTGGGTACGGGTGTCTTCCACTTAGTTAGTTTTACGAAGAGGGTTGCTAGTTGTCTATAATTATGTGTTGGCTTGCATTACATTGACTTGGGGGTGTGACGTCACATTTGTTTACATACCGCGACAAGGGTTACTAAATGCGAGGTCGTGTCAACGTTTGTTATCGACAAGATGATATTGGAGTGATACGGATATAAAAGAATTATGGTAGTCTAAGATTACGTACTAAAAATTTTAAAAACTGTCAAGCCGTTATTACTGTATAGCGTGGAAAAGAAATAAACATACATACATACATGAAATCACGTGTACATACTTACGAATCAGACCAAAAAATATAATGATATCAGTTTTCATAACGAAAAAGTGAGGTAATTTATTACTTTTTTTTACGATCTGACGTATGTCACCGATCACGGCCTGCCGTAAAATGTACAGGGAAACGTTATCATTTGTTATTAACGTTACGTTTTTCCTTACTACGCTTCTTTGTTCCGAAGACTGCGTCTGGTCTGTGACTTACGATCAAAAACATTACCCTCATTTGAACACAGACTTGAAAATGGACTACCAATATGATTAGTCTATGAAACTGAAACGACCAACAACAAATAATAATGACGAATTCAAATTGGTTTCGTCGGGAATCCAAACAAAGAAAATTTTATACAAACTACCGATGTTGTTTAATCATACATGAATTCAATATTTGTTCCAAACCAATTTTCTAAAAAGCTTCACAATAGCTAGAATGAAACGTACATTATATTGCTCAGAAATTAATGACGTGGCATAGAAAATTTGAATAGCTTTTTGTCTAAATAAATCGATCGTTTTTGTAATAAACGAGTTATTTAGTATCATTTTCCAGCTTACATTTTGAACAGCTGTTAGAAGTAGAATAGAGTAGTCTTCTTGAGAGTGAATAGGCTTTGTTTAAAATAAATCTGCGAATGTACCTATGTGTATTACTTTGGTACGCCCTACAGTCCTAACAGCTTGACAGACTAAAACATAATATATATTATGAGGTGTTATTTATTGGATTCCTCTCAATTTTGGTAGTGACAAAAACCACATTCCCGCCACCTAAAAATTTATACCAGTCGGGTTTTTAGTTTTTATTTGAATTACTACTATAGTTACTAGCTATACTTACTATAGTACTATAGAAATGGCATTATAAAGTCTACCTACTATATCATTATGATTACAACAATGTAGCTAAGACTTTGTTAAGTCTGAGGAGATGTGAAACCACCGCATCGAGTTGACACGTAGTCATGTTTCTGCATAATTTCCCCAACGTCATCACTAACAGTAAATATTAACTAAGTAACTATTAAAATAAGTACCGTGAAGTTATTGTACTGTCGAGTAACATTCGACCGACAGACATTCCATGACTACACGCAATTAACCACTTGCATCAATTTTTCAACCTATTGAGTTAATTCCTAGAAGTTCCCAATTTATTATAGGTACCTAAGTAGTGGCAAGTCTGCACTATAGTTTATGTTCAAACCATTTGTATTGTAAAATTCTTTGTTTAAGTATTTAGAATGTGGTGTAAAAATTAATGTCTTAGTTACATAATCTTTCGCTAGAGCTAATATTAGTTCGATGATTAATTAAGAGAAAATTAATAGAAAACCAAAAAATGCAGCAGCTAAAAACTGGGTCCATAAAATAGAAAAATATTTCGTATGATTATATTACTTCCACTATTGAGACAAATCTGTAACAGTAACAAACAGAACCCAGTAAAAAGATTCTGAAAACCAACCATGCATAAGTAAACTTGGGAATGTTAGAATTCGAAACAGAAGTTGAATCATCCGAAAGTGTTAACCTTTTCGAAGATAATATCTATCGAAGTACTTGATTGCCTAGCTAATAGGTACTACAGTTAGGCTTTGAAATAGATCCGAAAACTTGAAGATTTGGACTAAGTTTAATTGTGATCAAAGTTCTAAAACATCGAGTAATCGCAAGGAATCGAAGAAATAAAACCGAAAAACCTTATCTTATTCTACCAGATGAGGAAAAACTTAAGCTTTTATTAATATACTACCGTACCAAAATTGTATCAACATAGCATTTCTTCATGTAGCATCTCTGCTCGTGTCTATTCGCCCATACCGGCCTCTCATCTCGACTCACTGAGTTTGATGTGTACAGGCGAATGACAGGATATAACTATTGACTGCGTGTCTGAGTTAATACGAAAAGAATTAAATGGTATGCACTATAGTCTTGTGTTATTGGAGTGAAAACTTCGCATCGTTGTGATTTGAATGTAGATCAAACGAAAAAGCGACAGTAAAAAGAGATGCATATAAATTACGTTGGAAAAAATGAGATAGGAAGCTTTATACAGTGTTTTGTTTTTACTTGGCTACTAGATGCCAGCACGAGAGTTTCTTACTAGCGACATCTATTATCATGTTAGTAGTACTATTCTGTCAAGTGTTGAATCCTGACACCCATTAATAAAACATAAAATAAATGTGAACTGGAATTATACAATTGTTTCAGACTGTGATAATAGTTGACGCTTTAAGTTTTAAAAATGGTGACTCGGTATTTTGTATAGGTGTCATTACATTTTTCTCATTATCTTAAACCAAATTTTTTATTCTTACTTCTACCACGTGTGATTTGCACACATTTTCTTATATTTGTATTGTGCAACAATACAAGATTTGTTAAACCAGATTCTTTCCCCATCCACAAATCGAACCCTTTTGCTATCGGTTTTTTCGAATCTATGTAAAAAAGTTATTACGTACCTAGTTATTATTTTTACACGTAAACGCTATTTAACTTCTGTACTGATGTGTATATTTCATCTAAGTACGATAAACAATCTTATGTGGATAATGTTTTAGTTTATGGTGTATATTGTCTACTGTGCCTACGTATACCCTCCTTAGTAATTATTATACTGTTATGTTACCTATAATATTTAAGTATCCTCTTTCTTGTGGGAATCTTGCTAGGGCAGTGAATTATTCATTACTTATCAGTACTGAGCAGAGAGAACGGACTCTTATAGTCTGTATCTTTACTGATATTACCAGATGGTTTCTGCACGAAATTGACTCTTAAGATTGTAAATCTCTAGGCCACGAATATAAGCCAGCCGAAAAATTGCTCAGTAATGAAATGGTTAGTCAATTGATTGAAAAATCATATTTTGCAAGAAAGCCACCTCTCCGCTGTTAGAGAAAATTTTACATCTCTCCAATTTCAACTAGTCTTAAACGCCGTGATACTAAGATTATTCTCTCTAGAATTCTAGCACTTATGCGCAGAGAATTCGCACCAGACTCTCAATTAGATACTTAAGCGCCAGTAAGTGCCAAATCCCATTGATATTCAATGGGCTTTAGCACATTTGATAAAATTGTCAATCGGCTTAAATCAATATAAAGAGATCGACCAAAAATATAAATGGTAAGTATAAATGGTAAATAGTCTTAAGTATGGCTGAATACAGCATATTTCAATAGCATTTTAGAAATAGGAACATCAGTGGACTTTTTAAGGTACTTTATATGAATGTCACCTCCTAAACCGTAGTTAGCAACCTTTTTGATACACACAGAAATAGTCCAAGTGTTTTCAAGCCTCTTCGGGAAACCTTGGAGTTTTATTGAATTGAACCTTATTGAAAAGAAATAGCGCAAACTCATAATTCATGATTAATAGAAAGATGGTAGGAAGAAATATTACTCAAGGCTGCATGTTGAATCTCTACTTAAAAACTTGATTCTACTTGAATAAAATTATTAAAAAATTTAATTTAATTAAAATAATTTAATTAAAATTAATTTAATTAAAATTACTAAAAAGGAAACAAAGAAAGAGAAAAAAATGTGTGCAATTCACACGTCGTAGAAGTGAATCCTTAAAAATATTTTGGCTTCAAAATAATGAGACGAATGTAGTGACACCTATACCTAAAACACAATAAACCACAATTTTTAGAGCTTAGGGTCAATTCACACCGGAATGAGAGCGGCCGTCAACGGCCGACGGGAGACGAGAATCCCGACGGCGCGCGGCCGCTCGC
>LGAG01000464.1:14728-28217 GCA_001278395.1 Lerema accius
TTATCCCGATTATAGGTTCCCTTGGGATAAAATCAATATTTTGTTTATAGACTTTTCCGCGGGCAGAGCCGCGGGCATCGTCTAGTCAAATATAACTAAGCCGTATTTATAACATTTTAAATCGAAACATTTTTTGTAATTTATTAAGCAAATATTTTCTAACCAGGAATATAAAGAAGTAAGTAACTCTACATATCGATTTTAAAATATATTTCCAAATTTAGAGCTATATTTAATTTATTTGAATTCCGATTAGCCAATCTGTTTCCGCAATATATTTTATTGCTGCTCCTCTCCTATTTATCTTAGCGTGATGTTATATAGCCTATAGCCTTCCTCAATAAATGGACTATCTTACACTAAAAGAATTTTTCAAATCGGCCCTAGTTGGTGCTTATAAGTGAGTAATAGCTTGCTGATATAGTGTTTTCAGAAGGTCAGAACTCTTTCCGATTCTATCAGCAAGCCCTGAACATCGTCTAAAAATAATGTCCTTGCCACAACGGATCAAACGAGTCCAATTTCGATAAGGTTTTGTAGTTTGTTTAAGGAGTTCCTATTCACCTTCGGTCTCCATCATCAGATCAGCGTTATTGCATTATAATATGACAGGGTTTCCATCGTAACTTATACATTTTCTTTTTATTGTTTAATGTCATGACATTATGTATACCTCGTTTTTTCGTAGTCATTTAAAAAGTAAACAATCTTGGCACTACTTTTATTTATTTCATTAATTAAAAAAATATTTAGAAGTATACTATATATATTTAGAAGTATATAATAGATTTCTGTATACTTCTAAATATTTTTTTAGTTAATGAAATAAATAAAAGTAGTGCCAAGATTTTTTACCTTTCAAATCACGACGAAAAACACGAGGTATAGGTTATGAGGGAAAAAAATATTCTTATTCATCTTATTCTTATCCTATTAATTATACGCATCCAAATTTCATTCATTCTATCGGACACGAGGAAGTTGGTTTTCAAGGGAAGTCAGATATTTTTAAGGTGATTATTTTTCAGTTATCATGTCAGTGAATGTTTAATTTTCGTAACAGTGTTGCCATATGAATAATTCTAAGTTGTTCTGTTTCTTTTAGGCCAGCAAATGTCATATTGATTTCGGCATTTTATTTTAGGTAAATAAAATTCTGTTTAGATTCCTGAATGGCCTGTACTACAAATAATAATATTTTTGTAGCATTATAATAGTTTAATTTTAAGTTTTGTACTCGTTTTAAGTAATTTAAGTTTAATTTGTGTAAAATAAAATTAATTGTTATTTATTATAATTTTTATCGAAATTTAAATTTAATTTAAATCCCATTTCTTCAGTGGTTTAAATTTTTTAGAACATTTGAACAAATCGTCTTGCTACTATTTAAATTTATTTCGTTGAAAAACATTAATATATTTTTTTTCTAAATCCCAAATGTAAAAAAGCTTTTAGAATAATTCTAATGAAACATTCGTATTCTAAAGAAAAAAACATCCTGATGAGTCATTTTCTTATCTTCACTTCTGTATTTTATTTACGTCATAATAATTGTTTTTCAAGACTTTGTAAGTGAATATGATTTTGTAAATAAAAAGTACTTCTAAGGAAGTTTTGTTTGTTTTCTCCTAGATGGCGTTGACATATTTTTTATCCGACTGCGAGTTATGTTTTTCGAACGTTTGTATGTATGTATGTTTGTATGTAGATCTTTTTAGTAAACTCTACAGACTAACTTGGGTGTAATTATTGGATTCGGCTTGATTGTGAGCAGCGTTATCTTTTTTTTTTAGATTTTCAATTATTTTTGCGAAAAAGCGGGACTTAATAAAAAAAAAACAGAAGTTTTAAAAAATATTTACTACCCCAACCGCCCCTTTTCAGTACTTGATTTTTTGTTTTTTTTTTTAATGATTACTAGTCCGACTTTTTTAAAGTAACTTACCATTTCGTTAGGAACTTCAATCTGGTCGTTAGCTTACGTTACAGTGCTGCCTGATTTTTTATTAAAAGATTTACAAAAAACAATTAAAGCAAAAAATAGTTTAATCCCAAAAAAGCGGGACAAATCCTGTCCCGCGCGGGACACTTGATTTTACATAAAAGAATCGGGACGTCTGGCAATGCTGATCGTAAATGACATTAGCTATACATTTTTGGAAAATATGCCCTTCATAGGTAAAAAAACGGAACCCTATTACTAAGCCTCCGCTGTCTGACTGTCTGTCACCAGGCTGTATCTCATAAACGGTGATCCGTTGCTGATAAAACATCAAATGCTAAAAATAAAAAAATTAAGAGGGGTCCCCATACAATAAACGTGTATTGTTTCGTATTTTTCAAAATTAATAACGAAAACAGATAGACGCTTAAAATTTTCACAGTAGGTATATGTTATAGTTGTATGTTACCTTTCAAAATAATTAATTAAAAAAAAACTAAATATTGAATAGCTCCCATACAACAAACGTAATTTTAAGCAATTTTTTTCTCTATCTTAAAAACCAGTAAAAACTTGAATATTTTTAAAAAAGGAAGTATTTTCTATAAACGATGACACGGAACCCTTCATGCTCGAGTTCGACTCGCATTTGTTAGGTTTTTCTTTTTTTTTTAGCAACAAATTCTAACAAACACTTATATTTAACCTTAAAACAGTACAGTCATTATTTCATTGGCCTTTTAAACAAACATAAAACAATGTATTAACAAGGTGAAATAGCTAATTAGTTATGATTATTTGATTTTTAATATTTATTCTTTGATTCATTTTTGCGTCATTGGTTCATTTACACAGATGGATAGATAATACGATGGTAAGCCAAGGTTAAGCGGTGGTTTATCGTCTGAAAGCCATGCTAATTTACTTAGCTACATACCTATTAAGTAAGTAATAATTGAAAGAAAACAATACACGCGTCTGATAGTTTTTGATGTATTTAAAGCTACCATACGATGGCAATGCTAAAAACCTAATGACAAAATCGGGGGATACAGTTTATCGTTGTAGTTTCGAATCTATCGTCTACATTATAAACTTAAATTACACCACTAGATAGCTAAAGGATCAAATAATTAATTATAATAAGCGAGAACTGTGAACACGCGCGCGGTGGAGGGGGATGCGCGGCCATTTAAAGGTTATTTTATGACGTAAATACATAAATAAAAATATTTTATTTAATAAAAAAATAACCTGTGACATAAATGTATTCATGTACATCCCACAGCCGTGTCCATGCATTTTTTTCCTACTTTAACGACTGTCATCTAACGATAACAATAGGAACCAACTTAACGTGCCCTCCGAAGCACGGAAACTATTAAGAATATTTTTCTCCTACCGGTCACACATTTAGTATAATAATATGTGTGTTTGGGGCCGTTACGTAACGCAATTTGTAGGGGGAGGGGCTTGTAATATGTTATGTTGCGTTACATAGGCAAACAACGCGTTACGTAACATTGTTTTTAATTAAAAAAAAACATGGATATATTTCTTCTAATTCGGCAAAATGGCAGCATTTTTATGTAACATGGTTATTTGTGTGTTACGTAACGTTTAGAGACGGGGTACAGAAAAACGTAACGGCGCGTTACGTGAAGGGGAGGGGGGGTTTAATATCTATTCTAATAATATAAAGCTGAAGAGTTTGTTTGAACGCGCTAATCTCAGGAACTACTGGACCGATTTGAAAAATTCTTTCAGTGTAAGATAGTCCATTTATTGAGGAAGGCTATAGGCTATATAACATCACGCTAAGATGAATAGGAGAGGAGCAGCTATGAGTTGTAATAACGATGATTTTATGAGGGGAAATATGTATAACGTCTGCTAAATATATGTATAGACAAATGACGTCAAGTAAATGGAATTTTTATTCGCCAAAATAAATAAGCATTTAAGTAATATTGTCGAATATTACAAAGAACGCAAAGCTTAATATTAATTAGCACGCAATTGAATTTTAATAATATTCAATATTTATGGTTTATTTCACTCAATTGTGGATATACTTAAGTTTATTGTGAGTTCAAGTGCAATAAAAAATATTTGTTCATGAACAATTGACGTAATTGGCGGTTACTTTATTGTAACTACATTGGGGTTGCGTTAAAAATAAACCTTAAAATATGTTGTCTTCAAGATAATGAGACGAATGTAATGACACGTATACAAAACACCAAGTCACCATTTTTAAAACTTATAGCGCCATCTATTATCGTAGTTTAAAACAATTTACTCATTCAATTTTAGGTTAATTAATAGATGTCACTGTTTTCACAACAGTATTCAACACTAAATAGTACTACTAACATGATTATAGATGTCGCTAGTAAGGAACTACTGACTAGATAAACTTGCTTCGGTGATCAAACATCGCTCTGAAACCTGCACTCCTGACAGTTGTCATAGAGTTGTCAAAGCTGTGTGTAGTCTAACAATCACTCGGCCAGCGTGCTGGACTATGACCTGTATTGTGAGAGGTCTCGCGCAGCAGTGGGTTGCCATCATGATGAGTTAAACTTTTGAACAGAACCAAAAGAAATGTTATTAGCTGACATAAGAATCGTTTGGTATAATATATTCATAGGCAGCTTTGCACAAGTGTGTCTTTTCGCATTCATCTTACAATTCTATAGCCTGTTACTTATATGTAATCGATTATTTGTTATGGCTGACTATATAAGTCGGTAGTCAGTATTTTTTAAACACTTCTTAACACCATGAACCTCCTTAGGTGCCTCCTGTTTTTAGCCCTGGTAAGAATATCTTTGATTAAATTAAATAATTATGTAATTTGATAATAATTTTGACGACTCCCTAGCCTAGTTGGTAGTGACCCTGCCTGCGAAGCGCGGGACGGGTTCGATTCCCGGCTTGCAGATATTTATATGACAGATAAATGTTTGTTCTCGGGTCATATCGCACCTCCGCTCAAATAGTGTCATATCTCAAAAAAAATTAAAAACTCTTTTATTGTACTATTGGTTTCAGAAAACTTCAAAATCTTCTCTCAAATAACGTCGTGTAAATAGTTCGATTATTAATCCATAGATGGCGATAATGACATTATATCATTCGGTAAAATAATCGTCGTACCAAACACAAACAGTGTCACGTCCCTGCTTGTGCAGGGTGGTTATCTGTGAGAATATTGTATATAGTATTGTTTGCCAATTTATGTCGGTATATGAGTTGAGGCATTTGGAAATAATCTATGTGTTTATTCAACAAAACTGAAGTGAATCGACATATGACGGTTTATTTGATAAAGATAGGGCAAAAATCCCTATATTATTATTTTTGATCATTAAATTTTAAGCAAGAAGGTCAAGTATTATGTTTGAGTTCTAATTACTGTGATTATAAAAGTATTTTTAATTGTGTATAATTATATATTTTGAAGATATTGTTGAGTTAGTGTAATAATCTTTTTTGAACCTCTTTAAATGAACAATATTTCATAATTTCCCGTTTTTTTTTTCTTATAATGTCACAACTCAAAAATTTTAATTTTTTTTTTAATATTTTCAACATACATACTCCACCATTTTGTGAAGCTTTAAAAATAATTATAACTTACCAGAAAAGTTATTGTGGTAATATTTATAGTTTTTGAGTTACTATCCAAAAAGTGAAAAATAAAGTTAGAGTAAATTTCAAACGCGCATTACTCGAATGTTTAGTTTTTTGAGTTATGACACTATTTGAGCGGAGGTGCGAAATGATAACGTTTCCCGGAACATTTGCGCGGCAGACCATGCTCGGTGACATACGTCAAATCGTAAAAAAAACGAAAAATATGACCTCACTTTTTTGTGCTAAAGACTGGGTCTATAGCTCTATATACTATTTGGTCTGAGTACTAGGTATATTCAATAACAGTGAGGCCTCTTATATGGGAATAAAAATACCGCGCGAAGTGTTATAATAAACACAACATTTTATAAAAATCCAAGTGGATCAAAATGTCCTTATTCATCCCACATCATACTCCAACTGGAACAAATTGTACGTTCTTGTATTAACTGTGACACGTCTTATTTATACGGCAGTGCGCGTGACGCATATGTTTTATTTTCTTTGACGGCTTTACATTTACTTGATAATACACTAAAGGTAGCTAGTGTCTATGGGAGTACTATCAAAAGATTCATTGAATAATACTTGTCAGTAATATTATAAAGAGACTAGCTTTCCGCCTGCGGCTTCGACCACGTGGAATTCGGTTATATCGCGCGACTTTTTCGCGAAAAAAGTATCATGTATCCTTTCCCAAGTTCAGTTCTATCTTCATACCGAATTTCATCAAAATCGGTTCAGTGGTTAAGGCGTGAAAGCGTAGAAGACATACAGACGGACAGACTTACTTTCGCATTTATAATATTAGTAGGAATAATACATTTGAAGCACTCATAATCGATGAATTTAAGCAACTGCAAGCGTGATTGGAAAGTGGATGGGTGATCGTTAGTAAAAAAATCTTGAGTATTTCCTTGCTTTGAGGGTACTTTAAACCGTTAGTCCCGACTATCATGATTATTATGTTAGTTGTTAAGGCATTTCGAAGGTTTGCAATAATCACTCTGCCTATCTGCATTTGCGCTTTGACACTTAGGTATAACCGTCTACTCTTTGACTATTTCAAAATGAAACTTTTAATACTGAAAATGTAAAGTTTGAATCATAAGGATCTACCGCCAGACCTAATCTTCTTCAGTAAGTAAAAGAAAAGTATATTATCTCGGACCCAATTTTAAATGAAACTTACACCCCAATTAACTTAAGATGTCTATCTTGCCCGTAGTCTTGAATTAAAATTACCCATTTTCATGGAATCCAAGTGTTTTCTCGCGTATTTCTTATTCGTCATACATCATATCCCACCTGGAACAAATTGCACGCGCTCGCAATAAAGAGTGACACGTCCTTATTTATACAACGCGGTGCGTGACACGCATTTCTACTGCATTTACGTGAAAATAGTTTTTTTTTTATATAAACATAACATGGACAGAACCAGCAAAGTATTTAGGGTTCTGTAATCGACTAAAAACTCTTAAGTTTTCTCTATATCTCTCTATCAGGTAATCTGTGGCTTATGATAAAGACTTATAGTCACTGACTATGTAGGTGTAAAGTTCCGCTGCTAGGCTTAGATTTTTGCTGACAATAAGAGTACAAGGTATCACAAAGAATGTAAGGAACTCTGCACTAAGCCCAGCCTGACATACTTGCTTAGTATTTGATGTAGATTTTATATAAACAATTATTTTACA
The DNA here is from genome assembly GCA_001278395.1 of Lerema accius. Lineage (NCBI taxonomy): Eukaryota > Metazoa > Arthropoda > Insecta > Lepidoptera > Hesperiidae > Lerema > Lerema accius. Next base: position 22,013 of record LGAG01000464.1, read on the forward strand.
CAAAAGACGTATAATCAGGCTACAGCCTTTGTAAGGCAAGACTTGTTTTGTTAACGTTGTAATTAAGTGATCATTTGAACTTTAATCTGTTCTTTGATACATTTTGTATGTATTTAGACGACCTCGTGGACTGTTTATTGAGATTCAGAACATAAGAGGTCTCGGGTTTGATTTCACAGATATTATTTTGGTGTATGACTAATCAGTCTATTACTGGCCACCCAAATGCGACATAACATCGTAATAGTAATACACTCCATAAATTACATCTCAATTAATGAGGATCTAAAAATACCTAGGATTAAAATAGATTTGGAAATGACTTAAATAAAACTATTGAAAAAAGGAATAAAACCTTCCTAGTAACGACATAACTGATATGTAAGAATTGCTCGTATAAAATTTATATTTATACGATAAGATATTGTTGATAAGATAATAAAAGAAAACTCAGGCGAATCCCTACCACCAAACGGCCGGCTTTTGTCGCTTATTACGAGATTCTGATTGCTAGGAGAATAACATTATTTAAGATATTATTTTTAAGTTTACAATCCTAATTGAGAGAAAGCTCGGTTCTTGTATCCGGGACTATAATATCTAAAGTTCCTGAGACAAGAACGCAATTTAATTTTAAGCTTGTTAAGGCTTTTGAAAGCTTCCCGGAACACGTTAGGAGGTGTATTTAACGACGACCTATTTTTGGCTATGTAATGAAAATTCTTTAGACAAGCCTTGCTAACTTATCTAGAGATTTTGGATAGGTAGGTTATTGAAAACGCTTGTTGCTCGTTATTAAGACAAGCCATCAAACTATTACCTCAAACGTTTATACGAGTAGAAGACAATATGAGAATTCTTTATGAATATTGTTAGAATTAAATTAAAGTCAACTTTTTCTCTGGTTAATCTTTTTAACGCAATAATCTTAAATATACACATAAAAAGATAAGACAAAACAGTATCACAGTGCACAATAAAAACGGAAGACATCTACAAAATTAAATGAAAACAAAGTGTAACACCGCCGGATTTTGAAAGCCAAATATCCTCGAAGATTAAACATGAAAGTATACCTTGAAACCTTTACACAGTGAGCAAATAATAAAAAAATCTCACGTACAATCTTAGACGTATCTCCGTCGGATGAGATAAAGAAAATCCCCGACCGCAAGGTAATGCATAATCTTAAGACTAACACGAAATCTAAAGCAATGACCTAGAAAATTCAATTACGGGCGGTCGCGATTCACGCATTCTAATGTACGCCACGGTGGCGTGATACAAAATCTAATCAAAGTTTATGGTTACCCTTGTGGTTTTTGCTGCTTTACCTCAGATTAGATTGAGGTCTGTGTGGTAGGAGTAGCGGAAGAGGAAGCGGGAGCGATTTTAGTAAGATCATTTGAGTTGAAAACTTTTTTATTGTAGTTTAATGGATAATGGACACTGCGAAACTGAGTTAGATAATTATCTTAAATATGTGATGGAGATAATTAAAGTTAGGGATTCAGAATATAAACTACACCTGGAAACGATGTATTCAAAGATTAAACTTTTATTTTTTTGTTACCTTGCATTCCACCATTCTTTCATAGAAAATGGTAGCACGATGATTGTAACTGCTGAGTCAACATTTTAATTTTATGCCCCAAGTACCAACCATAGCTAGTACCTAATAAATTACGAGGGTCTTTATTTTTATGTAACTGACAAAGAACCTCCAACCGAGCTTTTTGATTCTAAGCTAGAACGTTGCCTATTTATAAACATAATATAAATAACTAATAACTTCGTAAAAGTCACAGCTCAACGCTTTCAGCAAATCCTCTTTGTACTTCACGCCTTTGAGCGCTGGTCTTTGAGCGAAACATACGTAGGCGGACAATATAAGGTCACGAAATTGATCTGCTAATTATAGCATGATAGACACATAGACGCTTGTAGGAAATTGTTGCGAGTACCTTCTATAAAGTTACTCTTATTACAAAGGGATATGCAACCGTTTTTAACATTATCCGCTGTCGCTTATCAACGTAAGTTGATCCTTGGGCTTTATGTTAAATCACCAAGTCCAATATGCCACTGAATTACGTTCCATTGTGCAACTAAAGATGTACAAGATTGTTCAATGAACCTCTGCGGTTCTGAATCACTTTCATTCATCCTAGGATAAATTAATTCCCAAATTTAATTTATTACATATTCAGTACACGTTTCTACCTGAAATGTGTTTCGGATTTATTTTCGGTAATTTAAATAAGGTCGAAACTGTAACAGATAGATAGACAGAGTATAAATATAGATAGTATTGGCTGACTGATATCAATGTTACCGTCAACTGTCTGCTAATTGGACTTCCCGTCTGATGTGTGCGTGTTTATGTAAAGCCCATGTTAATGTAGCCATGTAAGCCCATGTTTTATTTATTAAATTAAATGTATTTGTACCATAATTCAAGCGAAATTTATCTTTTTTCGTCTAATTCTTGCGATTTTTTTACCATGAAATTATCTCAACTTTATAGGTTTGTGCATTATTAATAAAAATACGAGTAGGTAAAAAAATAACCCTTCATAGACCTATTCTAGATTAAATTGTGAATAGAAACTAAAAGAACCATTTGTCGCGAATAAATCTTCTACCGTGCTGTGTTTCATAATTCGGAATCATTATGGACATGAAAACGCTTGTAATACCGTATCGATGAAATTATAATTATCATTTTAATAAGTTCATTTTATGTAGTCTAAAATTAGTGTATTTCTTGTTTATATATTTATGGGAAGGAAATAATAAGTAGGTGTGTCTGTATAATATAAATGGTTGTAAATATATGAATATTTTTTTATTTTTCCCGCTAAACATTGCTGACTCATTCTATTGGTACGGCTAGGTATTTGAACAATATTGCGTTCGAGCGAACGTTTTGTAGCGCGGGAAAAATCCATTCATACGTGCTTTACATTTACAAACAACTCCTTCGAGTGTTATAATAAGTGATATTTTAAAGCGAAGAAACGCTATTTGAAATTTAATTTTACTAGTATTACCTATAATGCTTTATCAACATTATATTATGCATGTTTATGTTAGGTAACATTTACATTAAGTAATATTTTGATGTGTACAATAACAGTGTCTAACTATATTTGACTTTTCAAAACACTATTTTTAGATACAAGATAATTAAACGAACAAATGATATCAGCTACTTTTTACCTAAAACTGTTGAGCTTACCTTATATTTTTGATGATTGTTACTACAACGTGAATTTTCACTGAAATGTCTGAACTGGACCACTTATAATAAAATTTATTATAAAAAATTAAAATATTTAATATTTTATATGTCATCCTTAATTTATTAAGCATCTCTATAAGATTTTAATGTACGTAGACCCGGCAGGCGGGACTGTTATAAAAGAATAGTTGAACTAGGAACATATTAAAATACCGTCCATCCAAACGGATCTCATGATAATCAAAAATATGTTGTGAATTTTAAAGGAATTGAGTATGCTTTAGTTTCTTTGATAACTGCTATACCTGGTAATGCTGATGTCATGATACACAAAGGACCCGCTTGCCTATTAAAAAAATTGACATGCTGTCATAGCAAAAATGTATGTAAACCTTAAGTACGGTATACGATAATTGAAGGTCGGGAGTCTAATGACGTAAAGGAATTTTTTATTATTATTTGTTCTACTTTGTTATTTATATTATAAGTTTTTGACTTTCGTTAAGTGAGCTATAAGTTCCTAAGACGACATAAATGATTTGAATTTGAATTTGGAGTACCTGATTTGGACATCTAATTCAGTCAAATTGTAAAAGATAAAATTTGTGGCAAGACTATGCCCATTATCTTTGTAAAATATAAAATAATAAAGCCTATTAAGAGCTTTAATTAACACATTGTAACTGTAAGAGACTTGATTGTAAAACAATTAATTATTCTCTTACTGAAATAATACTACGAATTCCAACTTTGTTTTTAAACAATCGGTTTTCTGAATCTTACCTAATTAGTTTACAATGATAACCCTTATAATAAACCTGTAGAGGGTATTATTATTTACATAACAATTATTTCGTTTGTATTTGACGAGCAATTACGTTACCCTTTTATTACTTAGTTTATTGCATATAATGTTGGTGGGTGTATATTTTACATTTTAAAGGCACTTGTAAAAGGTTTGTTTGTGCTACTCACGCTTTTATTTCTGTTTTAAGCCAGCTTACGTTATTTGAGGCAGTTTGAAAGTACAGTAATTACACAAAATAAAATTCTCATAAATTAACGTTGAGTTAAATAAAACAAACTTTTTGTAAAATCTAGCTTCTTAAAAGTAAATTCGTGTTTTTATAAAGAATACTTAAAATTTATTTGTTTATATCCCCTATTAAAAATAACTTATAACTCCCTATTTTGAGAATGGGTTCCTATTCAGTATGAGGGAGATAAATGCTGACACTCGTAGGAATAGATATTACAATAATATCTACATGTTCCTATAGAAAAGTCATAACAAATCTTTCTCACTTACTTTGCACACTTATCTTTTTTTTTGGCATCTTAAAAGTTAAGATAAACCAAGCTATAATATCGTTGTAACAGAAAACTCAACTAAAACCGTGTGTATTCATATTTATTAATAACTAGATGATGCCTGCGGCTTCGCCCGCGGATAAGACCTTAAACAAAATATTGAATTTATCCCAAGGGAACCTATAATCGGAATACAATCTATCCTTTGTTCAGCTTAATCCGTTCAACGGTTAGAGCGTGAAGGACGTACAAACATCCACACAAACTTTCACATTTATAATTAGTATGATATATTTATATGCAGACCTAATCTGAACCTCGCGAAACCAAACTTTTTGCCAAGATTAAAAGTACATTATTAAAAATCTTGTTTAAACTTATTTGTGGGCGAAATTTCAGCTGTCAGTACATACCTAGATAAATCCCGAATGAACAGGAGGTAACTTGCTTAGCGCCGGAATCCTATTCGTAAGCCTCCTTTTAAGCAAACTTAATAATGACCGGTGCATGGGAAAGTCCACCTTACGATGCAGCATCGTCGCAAATTTATTCAACAAAATGGAGTGTACATTTTAGTTCGACTTTAAGGATCAGAATTGGATGTACATTTTTTGATTCCAAAAACATGGTGGTTTATTCGAAAAGCATTGTTAATGAGGGAAGTGGGTTGGAGATCCGATTAGGTCGGTCGCAAAAGAGAATCATAAATTAAAAGCAGTCAGATGGAAGGAAAAATTTAAAGGAGTGTGAAAAGTGTTCTCTATTTTTGAATATAAGCCAACCTTATTTACATTAAAACACCTTTTACTTTTTATATAAAGACTCTGCTTCACATGATAGCTTACTAAATTTAACCTCTCTTGTTGTATAGAATTATTTTATTAATTACAACATACACTTTGCTTTATACACAAAAGAGTAGGCAAAAGAATTACTATTTGTTTTTTTTCAATAAAAATGTTTGTGAAAAACTTCTTCGAAAATAAAATGGTTTTGTTAGAAATGTTACTTATTTTAATTTTAATTCAATCAATTTGTTCACATTTACAGATAAAACTTTTGAATATTTTAGAAATAAGAAATTCATTCACGCATTAACTACTGTGACAAACAATAAATTGATTGTGAAAATTAGATTCAGATTGCTTAAACTAAATTCAATTCATCAAGTTCATTCAACGCCATTGTAATTTTCAATAAAAGCTTAGTTTTGTGTATAAGAATATACCATTGTTACTTATAATTATGTTATTTCATTCTACAATGCACTGAAGCAGCGTAACGGAGTATTTTCTTGGCCTTCTCATTTCATTAATAGATCGAAGTCATTTCATATAATTTTTTTTACCTGCCTGTACCAGGAGGGTAATGTTTTTGGAGCGTATGTATGTATGACCATTTCTTTGGCATGCTCTAGAGCCTACATATGGGGTGTTATTGGATTCGCCTCCATTGTGGAAGTAACATCGGCTATTAATTTTGTTAAAATACCAACACAATTTTTATTAGTCAAGTTTTCAGTAGTTCTATGAATGTCTATTAGGTTTTTTACTTTCGCAAGAAAACAATTTTAGTACTTAATTTATGGCTATGTGAACTTGGCACCCGACTTTCAAAATTCGAACTTTTTTCGTTTCGATCTTATTAACC
>LGAG01000464.1:28414-80646 GCA_001278395.1 Lerema accius
CGAGTCGAATTCTTGTAGTATTTCATATTGCGTGACTAAATTAATTATCACACAATAAACATAGGGCTAAAGTACTAACAACTTGCCTTTTACTAGAAATTGGTTTTCAATTTTTTCGTAACACGATTACTATAACGCGTTTGTAATTTATTTTCTTAAACACTATCTTTAGTTAACTACAAAGTGGAAGTATTATTTAGTAATTAATTTGTTTTTAATTGACTTGATTACAAAATGAAAAATTTGCTCAGAATTAATGAAGTTCTTACTTGATATCAATTAAAACTTTGCAGGCGTAACACAAAAACATTTATTAAGCATGACATGAAATGTTACATAATGTACGCGTACAAAATTTTATCCTGTATTTGTTTACTAAACGCTCAGATACAACCTTTATTAATATCATCTCCATTTGAACGTACATTGGGGTAAACATTTTATTGAACCAACAGACCGCACTTTGAATACTCGCAACAATACAATCGGATTAAATAAAACGAATTAGCTATACGAAATAAGAGCAGCAAAAATAAAAATGTAATTAATTATTCCTTTGTTGTATCAGAAAAAATATTGTTTACCATGATTAAAAGGATTTAAGCATCTTGGTCATGTAAACAATGGCTTCCACCTAATAATAGCCTAGTTACAGAGTCATACTATTTTAAGTCGGTAAGTGGTTAATTCAGAAGCCTTTTTAAAGAATTTTAGGCCTCCAATATTTTATTTCTGGTCATGTTTTTGAGATGAGACAGGTCTTTTAAACTAATAGTACGTGCGTTTTTTAATGAACTAAATGGCTGAACACTTTGTGTTGTATTTAAAAGGTCCCTAGAATTAAAGATCTGGATTTACTTGACGTTGAAATGATTGATCATAACTCTACAATAAGAGATAAAATAAGTTGCAGACTATTAAATATTTCTAAAATTTTTCTAGGTGTTTTTGTCCAGGTATAATAAAATTACTTTCCAAACCTAAGAAATCGTGCACCTTCCGCTTACTAATACGTACTCCTATAATTCCCATTCCCTGTTAACTCATGTCTGTGTAGTGTCACAATTCACACCTGCAGCCGTCTGTCCTCCCAACCATTCTTCGTCGGAAGGTCGAGGCGAGCGGACGTCGCTCCCAAATCTATCCAAACTTACGCTCGCGGGTGCGTGTTACGTGTGAGTGTTACTATCGTGATTTACCGACAACAGCAGATTTACTGCCGTCGATGGAATACAAAACGTGAGGAATTTTGCTAAAAACCGTTTTAAGTTTTTTTTATGCTATTTAAATTGAAAGGTTGCGTGTAACATTAGGTTTATTCACTACATTGTAATGTTTTAAATGGTTTTTACTGTTAAGCGTGATTTCATTTTCCGCACGCAAATGTATTGTATGTTGTTTTCATGAAATGCTACAAATTGCAAAGTAGGTATTCCAGTGTTTCAGCGAATATTCATTTAAGAGATTTCTAATAAAACATTTCTGTGGATTTATGAGTAGGTACCTGTCGGAAAGCACTCTAGAAGGTAATATTTAAAGCGTGTCGAAAATACATGAATTCTGTTTTTGGAGCCACAATTCTATATTATTCTTGTGGTATCACAATGTCGGTTGCAAAATTTTGTAAAATAAAACAAGAACATTTTACAAGATAGAATAACACACTTCACTAATAAGATACTTACTATTTTACGATTCACGATTTAATTTAGCAAGTAAAACCACGATCAACGAACTGAGTTGAAAATGGCAACGACGAACACTATGAGTATTTGTAACAACAACTTGACTCCTTTTCAACTAGCTAACGATGTAGTCAACATGAGTTTGGTTATAACTAAATGTATACATTAATTGATACAAAAACATCTTACCTACGGTACCTTTAGATAACAAAAATCTTTATTTCGTACAAGGGATTATTAGAATGGTATTTAGTCATTTAATTTTTCACAAACCATCCATACTGCCCATCTTATACTCTATCCTCTATGGAGTAATTAACCTATTTTTTTAAGATAAAACTTACCATTATTTACCAGTACTACAACAGCCTTTAGTGTTACTGATAATATATAAATAAATAAATAGCTGCAAGTGCGACAGGTATCTATCTACAAATAGGCATACCAAATAGTACATATTAGGAGTTGAAAAAACTTTTTGAGTTTTAATCTCCCATATCCCGGGGAAAGTTTCAATCTTTAAGACACGTATATTACTCGTCGACCTCAAAATTAATATTTCCTCAAAATCAATCTAAATCTGCATAAGTAGGCGTTTTGGATGTTCTCTTACATTATTCGAAAAATAAAACATGAAAAGATAAAAAACAGAACGCGATCGTAATTACGTAAAATCATTAGCATTTTTAAAATGTATATAAAATAATTGAAAGCATTTTTTTATTGTAATTCCCAGTAGTTCTTCGTATTGTTTGTGAAAGCAATATACACATATTTTTCCTACGCACTTAGCTTTGTATTGGTTAAAAATTCTCAGAACTTACACGTAACAATAACGTACAAAAAATTTCATGATATTTTTTACGTGTCACAATAATATATTTTTTGTGAAACGTAATATCAGTATTAAATCGTATAAAACAAACGCGTTTATTTAATCTGTGTAAGTAATAAGTGTTTTCCTATTCTACGGAGCTTTAGCAAGTGTGGAACGTGTTCGTTTCGTCGATTTGTTCGTTAATCAATCACCCTTTCGGCTTTAGCGGATTAGTGTGTTTTCTTTGCTGAGTTTGTTTCCCGGATTAACACGTCCGGGTTTATCCTGATTATAGAGTACTTTGCACAAATGTTTTCCAATCTTCAAGCCTTTACTTCCTTGTTAGATGAAGTATAAACTTGGAAAATTGTTATCCTACTTGCTACTAACCTTTACTAATATCATAAATGTGTCAGTATGTGATGTTTGGATGTTTGAGTTTTCTTCACGCCCTAAACACACTTCAGGGTTTAATCTGCAATGTTTTTCGCAGAAATTATGACATTGGTCATTATGGTTATGAGATCGTTGTTCACCATAGTGTTACTGTTAACCCATTACCGCTTTACTTTACCGTCAACGTCAATTTCCCGCCAACGATGTGTTGTCGAAGTCAAAACCAAGTTCGTGATATTTACCGTAAGCTGACCATAAGCAAGCAAAACCGCCTCGTCAATTCCTGGTAGTTGGTTAAATAAAATATACTAAAATGATTCGTTTTAAGTATCAATGAATAATACATGCGTTAGTTCTTTCTTCCGTAGGTATCAGAAAGTAGAATACGCTAATAACTCTGACCAAGAATAAGTATATAGACTTAGTCTTTAAAACAAAAATAATTGGTATTTTTTTTTGCGATCGGACGTTTGTCAATAAACACGATCTGCCTCGCAAATGTACCGGAAAACGTTATTATTTGTTAACAACGTTATGTTTTTTCGACTACGCTATTTTGTTCCGAAGTCTGAGTCTATATATTATTTGGTCAGAGGCTAATAAGTGTATACTTGATAAGATTGAATTAAGCAGGTAACTTTGTAATAAATCCAGAGCATCAATTCTGGGTAACTTCATTTATTCATAAGTGAAGAAAATTTCAGAATTTCCAAGAAACGATATGTTTTCAAAGGTCTACTGGTCTGGTTGGTCAATACTAGCAGCGTCTTCTAAGAAATGTAAATAAGTAGAACGGAGATTTTCCTTTATCGCGTATCAAAGTATTTTTATATTAAAATTCCAATGCCTTAAAGAAGACAGTAATATTATAGTGTAATAAAAATTATTAGTTGTTTTTTACATCAACTAAACAAAATAAAAATATCAATAATTTTAATCAATGAACGAAATAAAATAAATTACACTTACCTACATCATAACGTAGAATGTAGTACCTACCTTACCTTAAAGTTCAATTTAAAATGCTTCACAGATAGATTGTAAAATTATTTATTTATCTATACCGTTGTCACTGTCAGCTATATCAATGTTGACGAAGACATTTTGAATAGAACGGTCACGGCAAAGTTGCACAGTGAAGGGTTAATTAGTGACACTTGAGTGACGAGTGACAGAAGGTTCTAAACTTTGGCACAAGTTTTCATACAATCTACTCAGCAATTCAAACGTGATTGGAAACATCTAGAAATCTAAATATTCTGTCACAAAATCCATTCGAATGTATTTTTGAGATTTAAATGCCAATTAATTTGATTCCATATTGGTAGTTTGAACGTCTCAAAAATCTGTTTAGTATAACTATTTATTATCTATAACTCTAACGCGTAGATGCCCACGAAGAATGTATCATTGATATAGGACTTTCGTGCAATACTTATTGTTGACACAAGTTGAAAGTAAACAATTCCAGGCTATGTGAAAACATACACCAATTAAAATATTGTCCGTAAGTCAATATCTCCACTGTCAACACTGTACTATATTTTAATTTCTGTTTAACAAAACCCAGCGAACGGTTTTTTATTTCTCTAAAGTGCCCCTAGCCTTTTCATTCAGTAGGAGAAAGTGTGCAGACACTCAATTGGATCAAAAGGTTGAAAAGAACCTCTTATGATAGACAAAAGTGTGATGAGGTCACAAGTCTTCTGTATCTATGTAGCTCCATTATATTTTATGATCTTTTTTAAATCTACAGTTATATTCAGTGCTGTAAACCTACCGTCATAATGCTGTAAAATTTGATCTGCCGGTTAGTGAGCAATACCTGCACACCTTAAAATTGCACGCGACAGAACAAAGACAATGATTTTGTGAGTATGTAATTGTTAATAAGTCCATGTATGTATGTACTAGACGTTGATGTTTTTGACGTGTCAAAGACGTATTTAATCTGCTACCACACAAATGCAATGCTAAAAACCTAATAACAACAAAGTCGGGGATAGAGTTTGGCGTTGTAGTTTCAAATCTATCGTCTACATACAAAATTAAATTATACCACTGGATACATAAATGACCAAGAAAATAATAACAATAACCGAGAACAGTGAAAAATCGTTGTGGAGGAGGAAGTGTCGACATTTTGAGGTTATTTTACGACAAAAATACATAAAAAAAATATTATAAAAAAACGTGTTCGCGTACAGTAGGTACACAGGCGTGTCCATGACACATCTATACTTTTTTTTTGTTATAATTATTACTTCACTTTGTAACATTATTAAACAAGAATTATATGATAAGTCTTCCGACCTAGTTTGACGTTGTCAATCTCTTTTTAATTTATCAGAAATGACTTTTCATTTGTACGAGGAAAAAATGTAATTCCCTCACCTAAATAAACATCTATTCTTTGCGATCTCAATATTGTTCGAAGCGTCTTTTATAAGCTTTTTCTTAGGTCGTGTCATTGATTTTTTGTTACACAGCATCTAGGCCGAATTATATAACAAAATGATAATTACATTGTTTTGTTTACAATTAAAAAAGAACTTAATTAAATATACGAATGAAACATATTTGTATCCGGATCTTTAACTTACAAGACGATCAAAATTAAATCTTTCATGTTAATATAAGAATACAGCTTTGAGAATCTTCGCTTTATCTTTATTTTGCTTATATCAATTACTTCGTTAACCTAATCAACATACTCATAATTTTATCGGTTTCATGCAAAACAAACAAACCCATTGGGTTACATTATCAGTGTAGTTACACATGGGAAATTATTAGCACGTTAACACTTTACTCGTCGGCTATAACAAAACTTGGTAATAGTGACTTCCTCCCTATTGTTCGAATAATTCGATCTGAGAAAGTTCGTTATTAAATTTCCCAGCCCTGTTTTATTGTTTTCGTTACATTGATTCCGTTATCTTTGATTTTCCCATAACGAATTTACGAAGCCGCTAGAAGATAACGAGTTTTATAAATTGTTTTAATTTCAATTGTTTCATTTTAATTCCATGGTTTCTCGTTGTCTAATTGTCTTTTTCGTAGCTTAATTGTCTCAGAATCTCATAGAATGTTGTAAAGTTAATTACTTAAATCCCGTTACGTAAATGGAACATCGTTAAAAGACTTTTTGTATTATTTTTCCTCTTCAATTTTCCGAAGTTAAATCTGGAGTAATTGGCACTAGCGAAAAGTTAGGAGTAAAATATCGTTGTTTTTTTTCAGTTTTCCATAATGAAGTCTTGTAATTGTTCTACTGAATGCAAGCTAACCCATATAGTGTATTTTGATGATTGGGTAAATGTACCCGATTTTTTTGTTGTCACTACCTCTGCGAGATGGTAAAAATATTACAACATTAAAATATTATGTAATTTAGTAATATCAGTCTATTTGATGTAAATTTCCGAATAAATCCTAAAATAATTTTGTGCCGATTTTTCTTTATCGTACCTAGCACACTTAATTAACACAACAACAGTATTTTAATTGAATACAATTATGTGGTACGATAAATTTTATGTGAATTATTAAAGTCTTCATAAATTATTAAATATTACAAAACTTACAAATTTTATATGGGGCGGAGTTATCGCATGTGCTATAAGCACGACTTAATAGAACCACTAACCATCAGTTAACGCATACGAAAACACACTTGCCAAGCTTATTCCGTTTAGAGAACATTTGAAACGGAACACTGGATTTAGAACTTTAAAACTATGTACGTTAAGTCTGATTTCACATGTACTCATTCTGTGCAGGGGCCGGTTATACAATATTGCATCCACTGTTATTAAACACGTGATTGTGCATGTTATTCAGAAAGTAGGTTGCCTCTAATGTATGACTCCGTTTTATAGGTTCTGCTTTTTATAACGATATCTTTTACGTGCGTTCGCTTTGAGTTATAAATGTAATTTTTATTGATATTGCAATGGGCTTGCAGCATTACTTAGTAATTTGAAGCCCAACCACAAATCGATTAATTTACTATTCAAAGCTTGGTATCATCCACCGATATCATTTCATCCATCGACTGATCCATTAAACGATCAAGTAGGATAATGTTTTTCGAGTTAATGTACCTACCTGTAAAGGTGCATGTTCATTTATTTGGCACGCTTTACAAACGGTGTCATGGATTTTGACAGTGGGTTTTTTTCTGTAAATTAATCATTTTAATATCAATAAACACTTCGATGCTTAGAAATAGAAGGAAAATATCAATAACATCGTGAAATTATATATTACTTTTTATATTGATGATGTTGCAGCGTCGCACAGACAAATAAAATGCAACGATTGTGACAGCTGAAACAAACCCACAGCATAATAATATCATTATTCAAATATTTTTCGTATTTTAAACACGACTAACTACAGGAAAACGAACGATCACCAACCAATATTAATAACACAAGCAATGTCATGCAGTGCACGAGTAATGCCAAGTCAAATAGCCCATAAGAATGGAAGCATTATCATTGTGTGTCCTAGGTAATAAATTTCGAATACTAACACATTCTACCAGGGAGTTCGGAATTGAGGAAGTTCCCGGTATCTAGTCTATTGCATTAATAAATCACCCTGCCGTTAAACTATTAATATAATGTTAATAAAATGTTATCGAACCCTGCTTGCTGTTTTATCTCAGATGTATTGGTATTATGTACCTAAATAACATAAAAAAAGCCTAAAATATATTTACAAATTATATTATATTATCTAAAAAAACCTAGGTAGGCATCGTACAAATGACTTGTTAACTTGCTGTTTAGTTACTTGATATTAAATTAATTTAATTTCTAGACTGATTGGCTTCAAATTTATTTTGCACAGTAATTTAAGTTTTGTATAAGTAATTAAATCAATAAAGGCTTTGAAATTTTTTTCAAAAAGGAAAAATAAAAACGGGCTTCATTAAACACTCAATGTTACAAAATTAACTAAGCTCAAATTCTCTTTGTTTTTTAGTAAAAAAAATTAGGACCTTGCGAATTTGTGTTTGGGTTTTATGCTTTATGGCAATGAATAAATGAAATGCTAGCTGGACTAAATTATTAGTAAAATTATCTTCCGCATCGCTTCAAATTCACTTTGCATTATTGCCACAGTTTGCATTAGTTATAAACTTGCTAACTACAGTATTTGTGCAATTGATTTTACATCGTTTTAGTACAAAATTATGCGTCTACCCAAATTTAGACTTGATTTTACATTTGTGAACTGTCGTTTTTCAGAATTAGCTACTAAAATAAAATGCAGGTTAATTTATAATAACAAATTCATTAATATTACCTAGTGAAATACTCGTAATGAAATATTTATTATAGACTTAGCTGGAATCGAAATTTCTGATTTTCAGAAAAGGTTCTCCGTTGTATAGCAATAATAATAAATAACCAGCTATTTTATTTCATAATAATTATTATTATAAATAATAAATTAAGTTTAATAAACTAAATTCGTTATTCAAATAGATTTTCATTTTAAATAAAAACATACGAGTAGGTAATAGTTTTGAAATAAGAATTAAATTATTTTCTAATTACAAATACCGTAACTAAAATATAATATGAATATTATTCTACCAAGCCTGCTTATCATCACCAAGTTGTGTAAAAGTTTAATTCGACTAAGCTTTCTTACTACGCTACAACACTTTCGTTACGTAGTTCCTAGTAACATCATTTGGCGTAGCAATTTGCTCGCGGCGCGAAGCCTTGCTACGTTTACGAAAGGCGTCTACGAAATTCCCATAAGTGCTACGATACTTCGTAGCTCTATGCATGATAAAACTGGGTTCTTTATATACTAAGGTTTCTGATTCTTCATATAAAAATAATGTACATAATATGTCTATAATTTTAATACAAATGTAAAGTCAACTTTTGCGCTACATCATACACTCATTGCCTCACAGTAGGATTTCCTATATCATGTAACACAGAAACACTAACACATACATAGATATCTAGGATAGAAATTTAAATTTATCATTCAAATTTATGCCTCGCCGGGAACCGAACCTAGGACCCAACGAACGGCAACGTCAACGGGGCCTCCCGTGTTACAACCATGAGCTATCTAGTATAAAAACGTGTTACTACATTATGAAGCTTTAAATTAAAAAATATATGGCCCGTACCATGTCAAATCTCAAACTCATACGTACTTGCTTTATTATTAAAAATGTGCCGAACGTTGAACCCTTGGATTTAATATAGTAGAGAAGATAGCGTTCCATTAACGTTCAAAGTACGAGTTCCTTCATAACCTTTTCAGAATTATTCTACATCTCGACATAAAACCTTGTTTATCTTAAACATGTTGGTTAAACGTTTTAAATTATTTTGCTTACGTTAAGCTGAGTGGGTACGTTATAAGATAGCTATTCGCAATATACTCGGTGGCTTTATTCAAGGAGCATTTACGAAATTTCAGCGCTCTAAGAGTTTACGTAGATCGCTATGCAGTATAAAATTTAGTCTTCGCTTGTACTAAAAATCTTTTAAGAATTTGATAATAATTGGAGAGTAATATTTATACTTAAGCATGCTGAAGCGCTCATAGTTTGGCCGCTTTTGTTGAACTTAAGTGTTCTTGAAACTGCCAAACATCATGCTTTATTTACATTCATAACAATACTTAGTATAGGTATATAGTAACTCCACAGAAATCCAGGTTTGCATGTGTAAGTGAACATTACTGATCCGTGTATGATTCCCTTATATTTATTCAATTTTTGTATAAGAATACTGTCTCGATAGACCTGTCATTAGTAAAATTTGATACATAGAGTCATGTTATCATAGTTTGAGTTATCAGATTTAAAATAAAAACGTAGTAATATTTTAACATTGTGCTAAGAAAAGAAAAAGTAGTGCAATCTAGCCATAAACAGACCAGATGTAGCATACTGCGCTTCGAAGCAACTAGATTGTACCGACAAAAAGTAAAATGGGTTGTAGCGGGTTTTATAAAATGTTTGGAACCGTGTTTGCATTCTAAATATGCTAGCCAAGAAAGTGTGAAAGGAAACCGACGTGAGAAACATTTTTAGTATTTTTTTGTTCCTGCATAATATAAAAATATACAAATGAAATATGAGTTTTTCCATTTGTATATTATAGTCATCTCAAAATCAGTTCCTAATAACTAAGTTCCGGAACTCAGCGCACGACATGGACTTCGAATTTTAAAAAGTTATGTGCATATTAGAAACTAATTATCGCTTGCTTCAAATGAAGATCAACATCGTGAGGAAACCTAAGAGTTCTTAAAATCGTCAAAGGTGTGTGAAGTCTGCCAATCTCTATTTGACAAGCGCGGCAGCGTGGCGGTCTATGGCCTGTAACTTTAAATTGTGAGACCTGAGTCCAGTAGCAATACAAATATTGGTACTGATAATGAAGATGATGACGTATGTTAGGAATGTATTATAGATAGCAAACTTTTTTTATATGTAAAGTTATCTTCCAAATCAGTGGTAATAAAAGTTGAAAATCGAGATTTTACCTCATTATCTAGTATACCTA
This sequence comes from Lerema accius, assembly GCA_001278395.1. Taxonomy (NCBI): domain Eukaryota; kingdom Metazoa; phylum Arthropoda; class Insecta; order Lepidoptera; family Hesperiidae; genus Lerema; species Lerema accius. The sequence goes on from LGAG01000464.1 coordinate 38,872, forward strand.
TTGGAGGTGTAAGATATCATAAAACGATTTAATTGGAAACTTGATAAAGTCTGAGATCATTTTACATTAATATACCTACCTGTTACCTTGTTATTGCCGCTAGTCAAAATTAATAAAGCAATTCATTCTCCCCTTACTTATTTCACAATATGACGTTGTTATGAAGTCCTTGTTTACTGAGATATTCCCTTCATTACAAAGTGAATACTAGTTACACATCCTTGTTTTGCTTCGGTTAACGAATATTGAAACATGCACTCGAACTTTTGCTACACATTTCTGATAGATAGATAGACAGACAGAATAAACTTCTAACCAGTTTCAAATTAATTATTCCTAAATCAATTGCCTAGCAACTGTAAAAGTCACTACATTTTTTATGGTGTTAGTATGTAATACAGACTAACAAACGAGTATTACTATCCAGAAATGATATATTAATAGTTTATTGAAAGTCGAAGTTGAAGTCAAATATCGAAAATACATAAGTTTACCTATATTAAAAGTTCTAGTCCAGTTGGTCTGTTTTCTAATTGACTTCGACTTACTTTATTTGATAAGTATTTGCGTTACAAAGTGTGCTGTGTTATGTCTTTCTCCAAGCGGAGAACGTGCTTCACAAACTTCTTCAGTTTTATCGTGAAAATGGAGAAGGGAGACAGGCCACCTGCGCTAAGAGCCATGGCTTTTATTACCGCCATTTTAAAAGGAATTTTCTAAACTACTTATTGTGCAGTTAATAGCTTATAAAGAATTAAATTATTGTACTATTGCTGAAATTGTGAAGACTGACATTAGAACGTATAAGCTATTAACTATTCCTATTAACTATTCCCATTGTATTGTCCATGACATTATTATTTTGGATACAGCGAATACTAGTGTGGGGCTATGAGTGTGTATAGTACCTAGTGTTATTATTAAAGATATTTAGTGTATAGAGAAGGATGTTTGAGATACTTAGAGCTGTGTAGTAAGTGTCCGGTTGTTAGTCTTACAGTACATAATCTTAATAAATTAAACAACTTTATTAACTTTTTTACCTTTATTTATTTATTAACTAGCTAAGTTTTACCAGAAATCAATCCTTAGTTCCAATAACTAATGGAAAAGTTGTCAGTATGCCAAAACCAATGCTGAACTGAAATATTACCGTTCACCGAACGACTTCAGCGGAGTTTCTTTAAAGGCAAAATTTGTCGAGTTCTATTTTATTAAAACACCCGGGTAAGTAGGTTATTGGATGTGAATTTGTTTCATCAAGTTTCATATTGGAGCGGTTCTGTTTATTATTAATTTAAGGTAAAGTAATAAATTTAAGTTAATAAATTGTTGTGGGATGAATTATTACGTGTTTTTAATGAAGGTGTATTGACAATATTTTGGGTAAAAGTTTTATGGAAGAGGTCACAAGTTAGATAAGTGACCGTTCGTGACAAAATTCAAGATTGTTATTGTCATTACTAATTTGTAAGGCAAAATCGGAGGCCTTCAGGTATCTTATTTTATTCTATACCGCCCAAGCGTGGTCGTATTAATTTTTACTAGCAGAACTTGAAGTACATTTATTACGAAAAGATAAAGCAAGAGAGAGAGGTATAAAGAAAAAATAGGAGGAGTATAACTATTTTAATATACTATTTTAATTATTCGCTTCAAAGTAGTTAAATTTATGTCGAAGTCATAAATAATTTCTATAGATTAGACGTAAACATAGTTCTGTACGAGTCGAAAAGTAATTACCTAATTAAATTCAACAGAATAGGGCTATTCAAATCGTGTACCGTGTGACCTTCAAATGAATTAACTTAGTGTAGCGACCCTGTTATTAGAATTTATTTGTAACCTTGAATTAAATGTATTCTCTGAAACGTAATTATCTATTTAATACGGCCCTACAACTAGCAATTCTTTACTGAAGTTCCGTTTAGAACGTAATTCGTTGATCGTTTACTAAATTTTGATTTTCCTGCATACTGCAAGAAATATATTATTTTGCTCGACTTGGCGGGGGCACTGCCGTGCTCCCAGATCTTTTACTAACAGGAGTTACTAACCCACTAACCGTCCTTTTAGTGTCCTAATCGAGATTTGTCACAAATGTCCATGGTCAGTAGGGTTTAGTAGCAAGCTCGCATGCTATTCTCATTACTAAAATAGTACGAAATATGTTCATTATTCCAAAACCGATTTGAGAACCGAAAACAATTTAGTAAGAAGTCTGTAATCAGAAGTAACTTGATTAAACAAAGTTACTAGTGAACATAAATTATTACGTTCTGTGTTATCAGTTAACTAAAATTACCAACAAAATGTAGAAGGTACGATAACGCTGATTTAGCCAGGTTAATAATACCGTCTGTACTCTTGATAATTCAGAGGAACAAAATAATGATAAGAGACAGGAATTAATGACATCTCCTGAACTCACCTAAGCCTCACCTCGCTTTTGTGCCACCCCTGGGGATTCTTGGACCCCGTAATGTTTATGACCGCCATCATTCCAACCCTTTCCGCGTCTTTAATAAAACTAGGGACGTACCATGGTACAATTTTATCGATGTTTCTTGTAATTATTTGGTCAATAATTTTTTTTTGTTGGTAATTAACTGTAACTAATTAAAACGTGCATAATTATTTAAATAAGTCCGTGACTGTCTGTGAATTTATAAAAGTCATTAATGTTAACTAGCTGTATGTTTTTTGCAGTAACTTTTCTGTAAGAGACGAAGGAAAATTATTGTACTCTGTTTCAAAAATAAGTCATAAAATGGATACTTTGATATTCATCAGCATCGTCATCGTAATCCATAATTGTCCCTCGGCTGGGCTCAGGTCTCCTCTCACAGTGTGAGGGGTACAGGCCATAGTCCATCACGCTGGCCTAGTGTGGATTGGCAGCCAGCGCTTGGAGTGGATATGTTGCTTTTTATATTATGTAGATCCATCTAAGAAATATCTCCCATTAAAAAAAAAACTTAGTCTATCTTAATAGACATTACGATTACCACTACATTACATGCTCAAATAAATAGAATCAGATAAAAAATTCAATACAATCATCGATTAATATTTCTTTTAAGTTCCCTTCCCTACTAAAAATGTCGCCCATTTTTTCGCTCAAGAACAGTGCACGTTCAAAGGTCTTTATGGCCAGTAATGTAAATGTTTTGAGTTGCCTTATAGGACATCAGCTCCATTACTTGTATCTAAGGGTAAAAAAAACGTTGTACATTTTGCCAGGGTTGAGATTTGTCCTTTTTAACCAAATGCGTCAGAAGGAAGTATTGAACGACGGCGACGGTCCGGCATGGTATACATTGCACCATACATACATGCAGGCTTTCAATGGACATACATCCGACTAATATTATAAATGTGAAAGTTTGTAAAATGTTTGGATATTTGGACGTTTAGATGTTTGAATATTTGGATGTTTGTAAGGCCTTCACGCTCTAACCGTTGAACGGATTATATATAATTATATTATATCCTAAAGACATTACCATTTTTCTGACGCAGTTGGTTAAAACAAGTCACAGAACGATATGAAAAACATAATAAAAATCTATGCTTTCTATCGCACAAATACATTCAAAATAGAGTCATAATAACAGCGTGTTAGGAAGCAGTTAACACTTCGTTATCATGAGAAAAATTGTTCGGCCCGCGATGCTCGTTCCACAAAACTTAGTTCAAGTGGGAACAATAAACGTGCGGAGTGAAGTTTGCCGCGATTTAATTAGGAAACATAGAAAATACATAATTAGTTTGCGGAAAACTTTGGCGCAGAAATTAAAAAATAAAGTTAGCTCAGGACGCTTGCTGTTATGTCTGGAATTAACAATGAGAGGAGGCTAAATAACATGTTTTATGTATGGCCTGAGATTTAATGTCGTTGTTTCAACGCAAATTGTGCAGCCACAAGTACCTACCTATAAATTTTAGAAATGTAGAGATAGCTTAGCTGTTTGAACGTTAGAACGTTGAACAGTTTGATTAAAAAAAAAGATTATGTGCATATCAGAAACAAATTATAGTGTTTTGGTGAACAAAAACATTGTGAAAAAACCTACATAAAAACAGTGAAAAACATAGGAGTTCACAAAGAAGTTCTCGAAATTTTGACTATCACGAGGCCTTTCGTCTGCACATTGTTCTACACATTACCTACAATACATAAACCCTAACCTCTTAGCTCCGACCAATGTAGTAAAACTCCACCACGAAGATCTAACCAGATGTCTTGTAAGCATGTTTATGTTAAATTGAAGAGAATCTGTAATATTGACATCGTAGACGCAAGATACACACAGAAGTGATTGAGACGTTCTCAAGCGTACTAATTGGGCAATTTAATGCTTATTTGAACTCACCCATTGAATAGAAGTAGATATATAACAGTAGTAGGCTTGCGAAAATGTAAGAGCTGTTATTTGTATAGCTTATTGTTTCTTGAATACTTAACCATACTACCTATAACTTTTGTTAAACGTTAAATCTTAACGACTGTATTGTATCTTATAAAGCAAATGTATTCTTCGTCTGCGTTCTAAACTTGATGGAATAAGATAATGATAGGAATATAGTTTTTGATATTTTTGTTTTTCTACTTGTCTAATGCTTAGAAATGTATTAAGACATGTGTGACATGTGGAGCAATTATGGTTTAACTACAGAACGTATCTAAAGATTATTATCAAATTCGATCCGTATTCTATTTAAAACAATTGTGAGCACATGGTCCAACAGCAATTCCCTATTTAATCTTATGCTTGCAAACCGTAAGCCCAAACTATATTGTTCATAGATTTTCTGAAATCCTTACCAGAATGCATCAATTCATAACGCTATCCTCAGCACGTACTGTCCACAAACTAGTTGTGAACAATACCAAAGTTCCAAGGAATAATATAAATATTGATATACCTGAACATGTTCATGCATGAGCCATCGACGTCCAAGTTTCGCATGCATATAATCCGACAGATTCCCCGTGAATCTGGTACACAACATTGGATGTTCTCGAACTTTAATGAATATTAAGCCATGTACCATGTTTATGTGAACGGTGACATTATTGATTTTTGTCCAATTGAAACGAATATATTTTGAATAATATCACGGTAGATGGTGAAGGAGGAGCAGCCAAATCTCATGATATTTTAACAACTGAAAAAAGGTGGTTGAAAAAGGCCAAAAATGACTGACGTAATCAGGCCCTATTACATCTTTTTCAAGGTCTTTAGAGAAAGTCACATGAGGAAGAAAGAAAGAAAATACTTTATATTCAAGGCCCAATAATAAAATCTACACGATTCTAATATAATTCTTAATATCCATAATATTCGCCTCAACCCATTAACGGCCTACTAATGAACCAGGAGCATGGAAGGGTTACTGGCTAACTCAAGTGTCTGAAATTTTTACGCCGTCCAAGAATCCTAAATATTACCACAAAATATTTTGCACTAACATTAAAAAACAAAAGAGAAAAAATGGAAAGAAAAATCTAAAAATATGTAGGGTATCGAAATCAGTGAATAATCATAAACGTCATTATACTCTGACAAAAATGATTTTCAACTAGGAGTAGCAATAGTTTGGTCAGTTAGGTAGAAATTTTGGCTTAAATGACTAGAGTTTTACGAACCTTTCGACGATCTAAATATACCATAGACACTTGAAAATCGATAATGTAATAAACATTATGTCACGTACATTCAACGTTACCGATATATTCAATAAACCGTTTGTATTAAACCGCCAATAACCTAATGCTCATATATCGTCGTGTTAATAAACTAGCAGTGGTCTAAACTTTCAAGTAATATGATATACTGAACTTGCATGAACATGAGCAATGCTTACACTCCAATATAGCCATCGACAGCTAAAGTTTCTAGTGCACACTTGTATAAAGCTTCATGGATATTGAGCGAGATTGTTTTACTAGAAGCAGGATTTGGTCTTATTGGAATGAAACATGACAATAGAGGTGTTGTTTATTTTAGTGTCATATTCTTTTACGTTTTATTGGCGATGATTATGCTATTTGTTTGGTTTTGAGTGTAAATAAACTACGATTTTGAACTTTTTCTATTTAGTGAGCTTAGAAAATTAAGGCGTATTTATAGTAGCCTAATAATACACAGAACTATTTCTTATATATCTATTCTAGTAGGATAAATTGCAGTCCGTGGAAATTGGTACTCGTATCTAAGCATTTTTGGAATGTGCACTTAGCATAGATTTGTTTGAAACGAAGTGTTCATACTAGTCCGTATAATATGAAAAGTTTTCTTACCTATTTGTAATTGTATTCCTTAAACAGATGGACCGGTTTCTAATAATTTATAATTTTGGGGACATTTTAGGAGCATGGTTCAGAATTACCAAATATTGGTTCCAGTAAATGGAATTACCCTCCGGATACGCCAAGTCATATTAAAATGTCGTCATAGCAAAATTGTCTAACATAACAACAATTTAATAAGAAAATAATACAAAATCTGATGTACGTGATAAGAAAACCAAGGTATCAACGATAAAACCTACTATAGAAAACGTCAGCCGGCTTCAAGTAGAACATAAAATGACAAACTCAAATAACGTTGACGAAGTAGATAAATGCATTTCATTTGAATCAGCTAGCAAGCGACTGCAAGAATCTGCCTTCGCAGTTCAGAGCGATTTGTCAAAGAATGATTAAAGTGTCACTCGCAATCGTCGAGCGGATCGAAATGCACGTGCATATTTCTTTAGACCAAAGTAAGACTTGCAACCGTTCAGTTTTTCGAATTTAAATCCAGATAGCGCTATCGAGGATGCAAAGTGTAAAAAAAAACTAAGCATTGAAGGGATTTCAAAGGGATATTTTATTAGAAAGAATTTAGTTTGTGATAGTACGATTTATTTAATAAATCGAGAAAAAAAAATGTTGGTATCCGCTTCCTTCTTAAAACCACATTGGTTTACATAATGTAGAATAGTCGGTAGTGACCACCAAGAGCAGCTTGACGTCGCATCATGAGTTACATAAGAATAAATTATTAAATAAAACAAGCATCGCCGTATTTTGCATGAGTTTTCCGAAAAAAAAAACGAATAAAAGTTTGCAGAAACATCAAAAACCAGCGATGGGTATTAAAGATGTCGCTTCCCGACATTCCTATACAAACCTCAACCACAATCAGCCTACTTTTAAAAATGTAACCTTAAAATGTAATTTTTGTATTGTAAATCTTAAAAGTTAAATTACTAGTTTTCGTCTGCACCCAGCTGTATCAACCTTAAAAAATAACTTCGCAGCTTTGTGCGGTGGAGTTTCTTTCCCATTTCTTCCTCTCCATACTAAAGCACCTTTACAAAACGGGGCTAGATTAAAAAAAAATACGTGCATAAGTGTATCATTGATACCTACATGAATAAATGATTTTGAATTTTTTCAGCTCTTGGGAACAGTCTTAGTTTTGCTAGCAAACCTATGGTAGGTTAGGTAATATTAAAAAAATATGAAATGTATAGTTTTGATCCGGTTACAGTTTTATTATTAGTACTTGATTATAAGCTCTGGACCTCCTTAGTTATGATAATAAAGTAGGTTAAAGTGGTCCATTAATGGGGTAGTACAATTGCAGGGCTTAAGATAAATCGACACCCAATATACAGTTACTTTGAACGCGGCCTCGTTTCTCTGAAAGCCTTATAACTCAGGAATGGATAAAGGTGTCGGTTTTGCCTCGTTGCAAACGCATTGCTAATTGGGTTTTGTGGTTCGCACGTGTAAATTTAGAAGCTACCTACGCTTTTGAATAGGCTTTGCGACCAATATACCTATGCTTGGAATTTGTGACTATGGTCTTACATTTTTTATGGAGAGAAAACCGATAAAGTAGGTATTAAGTAACCATTTCACTCCCTATAACTTATTTACTCGATAAGTGAGGGAGTGTGATTTTGATTGATACATTATTAAATATGAATGTTCATCTGTTCCCTTGGAACTTTTGAACTACTTATCATAATTAGACATAATGAGGAATCGTTGAGAGCTTGTTATATATGCGCTGGTTGTAACCATTGTGATGTCATATTAAACAGAATATAGAATTTTCTAGAAATCATAAAACATGAACTAAGAATTTTTAGTGTCAAATTAAAAAAAATGTTAGAGAATTCCCAAATCATTTTCTACCGTCTTATTGCAGGATTCGAACCTGGTCCTTCGAATACAATATACATAATATTTCCTTACCACTACGATCGACTTTCAACATGGAAAACTCAAAAATCTCTCATTATTTTCAATTCCTACCGTGTATCTATACTTTTGGAGTTTCATCCGAAAAGGATTTTTCCGGAGCATATTCAATTTCAAACGACGTATACCTAATTCGGTTACCGTTCTTTAGATGATTAGGAAAAGGAAATTTAGCTTTAACTCCTTTACATAGAGTTTAATCTTAAATAAGTTATTGATTGGGGTGAGATGGTGCTCTTACTTCAGGTGAATTTGTTTGTGTTTGTCCAATTAGGCGGTTTTCTTTCCTATATGTATGTAATTGGATATTACATTTGTACAAAGCAGACAGACAATGTAATTATACTAACTAGGTAACTAAACCGCTAAAGCTGAAATGTACCTTCGGTTTAAAATTTACATACTAACCCATTTAGGATGTAGAAAATCCTATTACGAGTCCAAACTACTAAAAATAAAACCAGCGAATTGTGTGGCAAATTAACACAAATTGTTCTGTATACTGTTTAAGTATCTGCTATTTAGCTAACTTCTCAACTGAAACTTTAACTATGCCAACTCTCAAACTTCTACGTTCCTGCGCTACTCTTAAAAAGGAATCCTAAGTAATTCTTGATTAATATTATAAATTGAGGTAGGTAGTCTTCAAGTATCATTACAGAACTTAAATGTATAAATCAAACTTCTATCAAGAGCCTAACCCTTCCAAACTATAAGTAATATATAGTTATCGAAAGCGTTGACTAACCTTTGTGGGTATCCTTCAGTTCAAGTGACCCTCTCCCAGTTACAAACCCACTTTCAAAGTCAAACCCTAAGTTACGAATTGTGCTTAAATTACAAGGCTGATGGAACAGTTAAACTTGCTGGAAGGTTAAATTGCTTGTATCGATTTTATAATATTAGCTACTAAAACCATAAACTATAGATAGCAGTGATAGCCTAGTGGTTTGAACATTGGTTCTCGAACGGGAGATCCTGGGTTCAAACCCCACGGCACGCACCTCTAATTTAAAAAGTTATGTGCGTATTAGATACTAATTATCACTTGCTACGGTGAAGGAAAACATCGTGAGGAAACCTGCACACCTGAGAGTTCTCCATAAAGTTCTCAAAGGTGTGTGAAGTCTGCCAATCCGCACTAGGCCAGCATGGTGGACTATGGCCTGTACCCCTCACACTGTGAGAGGAGACCCGAGCCCAGCAGTGGGACAGTTATGGGTTGTAATGATGATGATGATGATGAAAACCATAAACTATATTATAGACTTTAGTCCTCCGAACAAAATACTTGACTTCTTTCCCCTTTCTTCTCCTCCATATCAAAGCACCTTTACGAAACGGGAGTAGATTAAAAAAACTTACATAAGTGTATTATTGATACCTATATGAATAAATGATTCTGATTTTTTTTAAGTTAATGTTTTCTTTCTTTACAATCTGTCGTACGTCACTGAGCATGGTCTACCAGACAATTTACCGGGAAACGTAATCATTTGTTCTTTACTTTGTTTTTTTGACTATGCTTTTTTGTTTGGAAGGCGGAGTCTATATATTATGTTTTGATTTGAGATTAACTATTTAAATTATGTCTAATGGTCATATCCCGGCAGCTTGCGTTAATCCTGTGATCGACGAAGTTAAGCAACTGCGGGCGCGGTTAGATACTAGATGGTTGATTGCTTGTAGCAAAATTTTTGAGTCATTCCGCTTTATGAATGGTTTAAAATCTGACTTAGCTGTTATCGTTATATGGCATTCTTCATGGCTTCATGCAGCGCGAAAAAGTTCAATATTTGTGTTGGCTACTAACTTTTCCACCTATCCGCACAGGACCTGGCCTAAGTAATCATATACGTTAACCAATTCATTTACCTCTTTACATGTTTATGTAGAGGTATTATGTGTAGTTAACCAAACAAAACAAATTAATGAAACACTGTAAATCCTAAAATGACAATAAAATTGTGTATGTGAGCGTGACTACTTTTATCTTTTTAAGAATTTTAATGAAACTTGTGTAAATGACTTACGATGATTATGTAATATGAATAACGTATGTAAAAAATACATAAAAATGCGTTAAAAACCAATAAAAAATTGCGATTATAAAATAAGTGTCTCATTAAAAATCATAAAATGACAATGTTAAGGTTCGATAATATTTTATATTAAGGCAATTGGGATCCCAAAGTCCCTTATTAATCGGATTTTAGTAGGATCAAACCTCTATCTCGATTGAATTAAAACGTACCCAGATCCCTCAGCCGGCTATCCTTTGTAATGGTTTTGATGACGTCAGTTTAATGATGTAATAAATGGCAATTATCTCATCGTTGACTCCGGAATTGTAGGTCGGGATGGCATACGGAATAATAAATGCCACATCCGCTATTCCTTGACAATATTATTCAAAACCACCATTCAAGTTATATGCCATCATATCATGGCATTATTATTAAAATTAGACGTCGCCCGCGGCTTCGTCCGCGGAAGAGTAGATTAAAAAAATATTGGATTTATCCCAAGGAAACCTATAATCGGAATAAAATCGTATGTCCTATTATAGGAGGCAAACTATCTGTGTGCCAAGTTTCAGCTCAATCTGTTCAACGCTTAGAGCGTGAAGGACTTACAAACTTCCAAACATCTTTACAGACTCACATATAATTTTAGTAGGATGGCGGGTGTTATTACCAATTTTATAATGATTATTAAGATGATCAAATCAAATTATATAATAATTACGTTATTAAAAAATTGCGGTAAGTAACACTTGGACGCTACCAAACTATCATTGGTCATAATAATAATGTTATTAAACCTATAAAGCGGTTGAAAATATTAAACGCCCCAATAATTCAACATAACGTTGCGCTGACAACGCTCTATCAAACTTCTACCCTCTTTAACCCATGGTCATTATCGCATCATTATGTAAATACTTGCACCCTTCTATTGAATGCGTAGTACGAAATGTGTCACGAAGTATAGTCCTTTAAAATATTTTATCGGCAGATTTTGGGTTGAGCCTCGCTATAAATATCTTCTAAGTTTCTCAATTTTGCGTTTTTTAATAATAGCAAAGTTGTGGAATATCTTATTTTATTAGCTGAAAACGTATGTTATTAATTACTCTTGTTTTCTTGCTTATTTATTTGGATGATCATAAAAAAATATCTTAAAACATGAAGGACCGTAAAATATCGGTATGGGTTGTAAGTTATAAAAAAAAGATTTTTTTTATGTAAATTAGTATCTTAACAATAAATCTTAATAAAAATCTAAATATAACATCGCCAGGCCATTATTTTGGGACGAGCAAATCTACAGAGAATGGCTATAATTACAAAATCCCATAAAAGTTTTTCTCATACGAGTATGAAGTAAAAGTTTTGTATTAAATTGTTCCACATTATCCTATTATATGCTCGCTCCGGGCTATTATCGCGGTCCTGGCCACAGCTGGGACGGCTATAAAGCTTCAAGGCCATCTGGGGACAAGAGTGCCTAAGTTTTTCATATTACATTGTTTTTGAGTCGAAATGAAGACCATTTTAGGGTTTAGTAAGCATCCGAGACTATTGAAGTCCGGCTACAAAGTTTATTTTGTTTCTACTCTGTTGATAGTTAATTATGAATGAATAGCCTGAATCGTTTTTATTTGCATTAATACATTGTTACATTTTATTTTTATTTTGTTGGTTGTCTGAGATACAGACCTACCTGTTCATCGGTAGTGTCGGTAATTAAATGACTAAAATTATAGTTTAAAAAACTAAATAAAAAAATACGTTTTATACCTAAAGACGCACACTAGGATACCCTAAGCCATGGGTACCAGCACCATAGACTATAGACAAATAGACAAAAAAAGAGGCCTAGCCCAAAATTCATCATAAATATTTGTGCCTCCCTTGAAATCGAACCCAAAACCTGTTGAATGGCATTCTAGCATTGCGCCATACAGAGCATGTATTTTAACATAATAATAATTTATATGAACGGTAGTATATTCTAAGATAAAGTGCTTTTCACCTTTATAACACCAAGTAGGTATTCAGAGACATTTGAAATCTTTTGTAAGTTTGACTAAAGTCAGGCTACACTCTTATATCATACAAAAGAGATGCAGTATGTACTAAGTATACAAAATTTTAACGAGACACTTCAGTCAATGTGTTTTCTTTAGTTTCGTACTGAAACTGCCGAAAGTAGAGAGCCATACAACATCATTTGAATGTTTGCACCTTAACTAAAATTGCTACCCTAACCGTGTTGATAAAAGTCTCAAAATTCTGTATGGAAATTTGCAAAATATTGTATAAATAGTATTAAAAACTAAATAATAATACTGAATATAAAAAACACTTCTGCAAAAAAAATGGCGTTATAGGTTGGCTTAAAAAAAGGCTTGTCACTTCCATAATAAAGATAAATCGAATGCTTCACATGTTGAAAGTCGTCAAGCCATTTGGCCTGTATAGCTTGCCACAGAAATGGACATACATACATAATATTACATATCTCCACATACATAAACAGAATACTACATAACGTAAACAACCTTTATGTCAAGAATGTGACGATAAAGAAGAATTACATAAAATACGCTCAAAAACATACGTCCTTCTGCCGTAGTTCAGTAATAAAAGGTTGCCAAAATCTTGAAGCTTCAGAGTTACCAGCCTAATGACATCTATATTTCGTTTCATAATGACTTACACAATATTTTCGGGTACTAAACTCTATAAACTTAACGAACAAGTTTAAAAGCAACCTACGTCATTCAACATAAAAAGCTATTTTTACTTAGTCCGGCGACCCAGGTGCGTGGATGAATGTGATTTATAATGCAAGGGCTCAGATGCGGGCGACTGACACGGCTATGTGGGACAAGCTTAACTCACAGATTAGCTTCCCAGAGGAATACACGCCACCATATTTACTGAGTTTGTTGATTTTAGATTTGCCTTCTACATACACTTTAAATTTCAGATGCTTTATGACGATTTCCAGTTTTATTTCAGAGATATATATTTGTTGATTACATTATTAAATTTTTCGGTATTTACGTCTATTTATTTGCACGCTCTAGAGTTCGAACGGTTTAATTGATTTAAAAATAAAGTGTCATTGGATTCATCACCATTGTGGGAGTGACATAAGCTACATAATTTTGATTAAGGCGCCTCTTAAATTTTTTTAGCAGTCGGTCTTAATTTTTTTTTTATTAGTTTGCATCACATTTTTGTGTTACGTTTTTGTAAGACATTTGAAAGCGCTTAACTAGTTTGACCTAAACTTTATAAATTTGAAAAAAAATAATGATATTTTTCATGAATACTTTCATACATTAGTACAAAAAAAAAAATGACTCTAAAAAAGTTAGTTAAAACCATGGATACATAATATGTAATATTATTACAAATTTATTTGCCAGTAAAATTAGTGACTACAAAACCGCAACAGTAAACATAGGAATTAGTTAACACACAATTTTCAAAACTTTAAATCTCGTAAACAAGCTAAAGTAATTTCACCAAAATTTAACCGGAAAACGTTCAGGCTGACCTTCTTTAAAAACTTGTGTATACGGGTCGAACAGTTTACAACGATATCTACGTAATGTAAAAACCTTTCTTAGCAACCCATTATAATTACTGCAGGATCCGTTCTGCGGTAGAAGTAGGTACAACCACAACTCATTATGTCAAACAATAAGCTATAAACTTGTGTAATAAAAACTGACGGGTAACTGCGTATCCTATATTTTCTTCAAATAACAATATTCATATTATTTTAACAATATTCTTAAAACTTTAAGTATATAACATGACACGCAAAATGTCGCACCAGAAACACAGCCTACACATCCTTCCGCGTATAAATACATAAAGTACTTATTTGATATCCCTAGCTAAAAGATGACAATGTTACCGTCAACCATCTGTTAACGGAGCTTTCTATCTTGATTATATATTAAACTCAGTGTTGCAATGTGCGTTACGATTTATTCCCTAAATTAAGCTTAGCTAGTTTTCTGCACTTCTCCGCCCACCACAGAGCAAGGAATGTATCTGTCTTAGTTCTTTCTTCCGTGCCGCCCACACTCCCTTTTAAAATAGGTACCTGTGTAACTAAAAACTAATAATTACAAGCAATTATCACGTGCTATGGCTACACCATTGCCATTGAAAGTTTAACAAAGTTCAATGAAACTACAACACTTAATAAAACAACTAGAATATGAACCGGGTCGCGTTACACTCGTGGCCCATTGTTGCCGTGGTCTTTTGTTAGCACAAGTTTCTATTTCGAGACTTTATAATGAGCTCCGTGCCACTGTTACTCGGCGAAGTAATTTTAAGCCGAAACTAGACCCCGACGGAAAGTTGCAAACTATGCAGCGGTACCGCGCAAGCTGTTACTTGCTTAGTTGAGATTAGGCGCATACGCAGCTTAATCCGTTTAATTAACCTTTTTAACGCATATAGACTCTTACTTAAACACTGGGTTTCCTGTTGCATAGGGTGAAGAAACGCAAATGACACATTACTTACACCTATAAATCATATATCCATATATTGTCTGGCAGAGATCGTTCTATAAAAAGTTATCATACTTTAAAATTATACTAGGAACAATTAATCCTCATCCGACATGCCACGTAATTGAAACGTAATAAAGCATAACATTTTCAGAAATCATTCACAAATTGATATTTCTGTGTTAAAATACAGTATATTTTTGTAATTCTATTATAGTCTCATCCTATAGGTACATTAGCTCAATCGGACACCGGAAAGTTGATTTTCTAAGGGAGGTCACATATTTATGCCGCCTACAGGGGATCAGATATTTATGCTCACGACCCTACAAGCCGTGTGTTTGACGTTTAAAAGCAATTTACGTAAAAGAAGCAGTGTAGCAGATTAGAACCACCTTCACTTAACCTATCACGCAAAGAGCTTGAGCAATCCAAGCTTATATTTTATTAATGAAAGCGTGATATAGGTTGCCTTGGCCATTTTTACTGGAACATTTAGGCTGCAGGGTAATGAACACGCATACATAGATATAGCACGTACGTACATAAACGTGGGCATACACAACGAAAAAGAATTTAACAAGTAATGTTTTTAAAACTAGCGATCTGTCTTCGATTTTGTAATGGTGCTATTAAGATTTAGTCGGAGTCAATAATAGAAAAACCACGACTTTTAGAAATAGGAGGGGTTAAAAATGCAATAGACAAATCCATTGATAATTATAATTGTTGAAATCTGGCAAGCTGCTTAGTTCTATAAGCAAGCATGTGAGTACGTACATACGCTCGAAAAATCAGTATCTAACGTACAGATTCATGAATAGTACCTAATATTAATAATTCTATCAATTATTTATTTATGTACCTATGTAAAAAGGTAAAATTAATACTTTACCTACTTGATTTAAGTATTCCAAACCTATGCATACTCGTATTCAATGGTTATATTTGGTAACCAAGAAACACGATAAGAAGAGACGATAGATATATTAAATGAGAATTAATTTTCAGCTTCAGCTAAATATTATATCTATTATGAACTCTAAAGAATAAATCGTTAATAATAATGGAACTGGTCATAATCTACAGTAAATCGATTCTGTAACTTGTTATTCCACTTTGTACGCTATTAATATGTAAGTAGGATCCACAGACATTCGTGATAGGTCAACTGACAACTCCTAAGCTTGTGAGTGACATTACTCGAGACTTGAAGACTTGTATTAATGTTTAATTAATTAATAGTGCTGTTAATGTTGCTATTAAGTACATGCCTACTCTTTGTATCTTTCGTCTTATAGTTGGTTAATCTTTTAGGTATTGCTAAGTTCAAATACCTTTAAGTGGAAGAGGTTTTTTCTTGTCTTATTCTCTAGTTCAAAGCACCTTTACGAAGGAGGGATTGAACAAAAAGACGTACTTACATAAGGGCATCAATATAAATTTATTAGATCAAATAATTTTATTCGAATTTGGAGAATCACTAACCCAGGAATTTCTTTGATTTTTCCGGCATGACCGTAAACTTTTTAGTATTTCAGACGTCAACAGATGTTAGTAGTAACTTACAATTATGTTAATTTTTCGAATTAAATAAAAAATAAAAAATGGCAGCAAACATATTACTAAAATCGTACTCCGTACCGTCATACTTATCCAATAGGCATCGGTCCTAACATTTCTCAAAATTACGGCAAAAAATTATTAGAGAAAAACAAGAAAACTTTATATTAATTACACGCCGACACGTAAAAGTCACACTAAATGCTTATCATTTTGCGTTCAGACAGTATAAAATTTTCACGCCGCTGGAACACGCAATCAAATCATTTTTCATTTCAAATCCAATAACCGAGTGCTTCATAGACTGCCGTCAAACCATTCATTGGTGATTCATTAACGTGCCAGTGAAATATTCACTAGCTAATGGTATTTCTAAGAAACAGAAAAGGGCAAAACATCAGGGAACCCTTTTTCGATCAATCATTGCCCTTTCGACCTTTTCGGATCAAGTGGCCGAAAAAGCATCGTTCTGAAGGCCACTTCAGAAGCCACTCAAACAAATAAGGCATCTGTTCTCGCAAACAATGACGAGGTACAGTCAACAAAAAACCTCATTTGCACTCAGACATTGCTAACAACGGTTGTATGTCGATCTCTCAGAACAACGATCGCTAGTTGAGTGGAGCAAGTTTCGTTGGTGTAATTTATAAACGGAAGCGGGAACTGAAATAATTTAATATTATTTTGTTAGTTAACGGTGTAAATTAATTATTATTTCTATCTTCTCGCACCTATTACTTACTACTGAGTGTTAATTTTCTTATGTCCTCTTACATTTTAATCCTTTTCTGAAATAAATTTTCTAGAACCAAATAAAGATAATTTTCCAGGTTTCTGTAACATCAAAGCATATTCCCCTCTTTCTCACACATTAACCATTTAATTTTACATTCGTAATATGATCACATAAACGACTTATAATTTGCGTAATGGGTTCCGAGAAACTCGTTATTCGAAAGCGATAAAAACACTTACTCCTATAATCTCAAAAATATTTTTCTTTTAACGTGAAAATATTCAATACTTGGCAACGCACCATAAAAATATAATGATCTAAATTCAAAATTATAAGAATCTTTGGTTAGGTCTTGACAACTCACTGACAGAGTTGTCCAGAAGATTTTGGAAATCAATACAATAATTATAAAATATTATAAGGAGTGGTTCAAAGATACCTATCTATTTAATTTATTAACTGGAACACTCAGGAGTCCTGCCAGTCGACTGGAGGTATAATTCGTCGTTGGCAAGGTAAGTGAGTTTGATTTTCCTAGTCGAAGATTCCCTCTCATATAAGGGTTCGGTCTTTCTGGACGATAGGCGTGCAAACGCCGTGAGTGCGTTACTATTTACAAGTAACTCACCAATACTTAAAAATAGGTTACGATAAACAGTGTTAAAATTCTTACCAGATTTTATAATTCTATCATTAGATTTATTTTTATTCTGAAAATTATTTTTATCTTCTCTGTTATATTTTTTCCTGCGTAGGTAGCATTAAGTAGCAAGAGAAAATATTTTCTCTAAAAGGAACGTTTTTTTCATATAAAAATTTTGGTTAATAAGCCATACTAAAATTATAACCCCATAGTAGGTTTTCCTGTGCATTAATAACATTGTGGGTACCTACAATAGATAATTACTAGGCACACATTTAGACTAAGGTTAGAAATTCAAATTCATCAATCAAATTTCTACCTCGTTGGTAATCAAATCCAAGGCCTTTTGAACGGCAGACCTATATGCTAAACATTGCACCATACGCGTCGTTAATAGCTACGGCCTTATTTTTTACAATATCGCCTTCTCTTTAAACCTGCGTCAATCTACTGAGTGATGGTCGACTTGTGTGAAGTACCCATTTGTCGATCACACTGACCGGTTGAAGGGTCATGAGTGGACGGACGTCTTATGTTCGGTAAAGTGTGTCCGTCAATTCCCAGGCTTATAACTGTTACGCTTACACTAATCTTTGCCAATAAAACTGTAAGGAGGTCATATTTGTGCGTTGGGTAGATATATTTTTATATTTTTTCTGCTTAGCTATTAGAAATATCGAAACATTTCATGACAACATTTTTGAAATCTGATGTGGACTTACTAATCCATCCATCCATCCATCAGCCTTTAGAGGTCCACTGTTGGATATAGGCATCTCTTAAATTTCGCCACTCTGACCGGTTCTGCGCCTTTTGAATCCAACGGATACCCGCTGTCTTCTTAAGGTCGTCAGTCCACCTGGTCGGGGGGCGTCCTATACTTCGTTTACCGAGACGTGGTCTCCATTTACTAATGGTATGCGAACACTGAAAGATCAACCATACCATATATGGCAGAATAACTTCTGCCCGGTCATCCAGTAGAAGTATAGATTTTTTGTAATTATATTATAATTACCTACAATCAAGTTATAGATAACCCGCAAGGCTATAATAAATCGCTGTCTCCGCACAACCCGAGGTCGATGCCACATGATTAATTAATTTCACGACTATTAACGTACGTTGTGTGTGGAAGACAGTTTAATTTGGCGTATGTTGTTCAAGTTAAACATGGCGGTGAGACGAAAATGTATGTGGGAGATAAGGTTGATTAACAGAATCGAGAATATAAATTGCTAATTATATTGTTTCAATATTGCCCCTCGGTTTTCGTTTAAGCAACTTCGTACTTTAATCGGACCTTTCATAATAACTCTCTGGTTACATCATGTCGTGTGGTTTAACTTAGATCGTAATTCATTAACGTGGAATGGTAAATAACGGTAATGGTAAAAGCCTACGCAGTTCGATTCGTTTGTAGAATGAAATGAGAAAGTAGACAGCGCTATACAAATAGAAATGGAAAGAATAATTGATTTTAGTATACTCTTGGTAGAATCGTTTGAAATTATTGGTTGAATACATTAAGGTTATATCTGACATAAAAGTTAGGTTAGTTAACAATAGTTTGGTATGAGTTATTGTAAAATTTTAACGACAAACTGGGTCCCTAATAATAATAAATTCTCAAAACTCAAAACGATTCCCTTATATCATCTAACCGAAGCAGAACAAATTTCAATTAGGTATTGTATTCACGAGTTTCGTCACCTCGCTTTGTACATATTTCACTGACGCTTTCAATTACAGAGGATTGAATATGATACCTGCACAAGAGTCTCGTCAAATAGATCGGTGCTTGTTAGATGCCTGTTGATTCCTATTGTAACCATACACCTCTACGTGTAGGTATATGGTATTTCAATGATATTTTATACTATTGATGTTACGTCCCTATTATCTTTACGTTATTTATTTCCTGTCATGTTATTCTCAAAACTAAACATGCTAACAAGAACTTTTTGTGGCGTATACTTCTCCTTAATAAGACATTACTGCTTCAGCCTGAAGTGAAGCCATTTCTACAATAACAATATCTTTTTGTCTCCAGATGTGAATAGTGTACGATGAACACGTTCCAGCGGCGACCGCGCAACACTACCCACGTCCATCATGTAACATCTTAACATGAATCTGCACAATCTCATCGTGTACATCACTGGCCTGCTCTGGCTAAACTTGACTGACGCTAAAATTGGTGAGTTTTGCTGCAATTAATTAACGGCTTGTTTTTAAGCTAGGAGTTTTAATTTCTATATGAAAGGTTTAGATCTTACTCTAAAGCTGCTCCATTGAAGGTTTGGTGAAAGTATTGGCCTATTTGAGTGTTAGGATCTTTTGCCACTAGTTGTCATCCCTTCGCTTTGGGTGGTCATAACATAATAGGGTGGACATCCCTTGAAGCGCTCGGTCTATTGCCAACCTTTGTATTGAAGATAACGCAGGCAAGTTGCTTTCTTTGCTTCGATTCAGATTAAAAATTCAAAATTCAAAATCATTTATGCATTAAAGGTATCAATGATACACTTATGCATGAACTGACATGATCTATACATACAAGTAATTATTGTGACTCTTTACTTGGAATCCATGCTAACTGCCGGCTTACGATGGCTTCAAATTTTCATTCCGTAAAATAGTGAGTTTACAGAACTTTAAATAATTAAAATTATAATTGTTAAGCTCGATGCTCTTACAAAATATTTTTTTGATGTAGGTATTATTAAATCCACAACAAAACCTTCGTCATTTTCAAGATACATAATGAGATTTGAAACTGTACAATTTTATAAACAAGAATTTATTTGATTTATTTTTCAAACCCTGTTTCGTTACAAGGATTCTTATTCAGAACAATCACATTTATTTATATTTCAGTCTCGTTGCCTCGAAACACGGGCTGATTGCGAGCCGTGAATTAGTCGAACAAATGGACCTTCTTTGTACTAAATTCAAATTTTCTTTTCAGGGTATTTTTGGCACATCACAGATCTTCATTATGATCCGTTTCATAATTCCAGAGAGATCCATAGAGGTAAGCTTAACGAGTTACTGTACTGTAGGGAAAAAAATTGTTTTGAATTTAATTTTAAAAGTCAGGTTGAATAGTTCTATTGTTGTCTATTGTGAACAAAGTGGATGTGTAGAAATAAATCCTGAGAATGCGAGAAGTTGTGAAATCGGAGATAAAGATTACTGCACTGCCAGTGGTTTTATTTTCCGGGAAAATGTTAGGATATATTTCGAAGACGAGATTCATTCGCTTTGTACGTAATGTGTGTACCGATGTGGATAATTTTAGATGGAGTACAAGAATTTTGATTAAATATTTTTTCTTTACCAACTGTACAATGTTCTACAATAGTTTGGTTAGCACACAAAACTTTGTCCTTTATAAATACATAGGCCTGGATCATACTTCACCACGCTACTCCAGTACGATTTGGTAGAAGGTTTTGTGGTCAACCCAAATAATGTCGGATATTTATATACCATCCAATAGCCTCCATCTTAACGTCTAGCAGTCACCCATCCACTTTCCGACCACTGCCATACTTGCTCAACTTCATCGATCGCTTAGGGTCGTAACAAGCAGCGAGCTATAAGCGCTTCTTACCCTATTTCAAAATGATGCTGCGCTACAATTTTCGAACAATACAATTGCATTGTGTGGTTGTATAGAACCGTCGATGCGAGAAGTCTTACTAACACTTGGTTGCTCTTTAATCAAGACCATTTACACAATTGCAGACGGATCTAATAACAGCATCGCCGTCTGTAACAACAGTTCTGTTATTATATTTTTGATTTTCACAGAAAACGATATTTTCCTTGATTCTTCAATAATTTCTTCTTCGAATAGGGAAGATTAATTATGTTGATTATGAAAATCTTAGAATAAAAGATTTACTTGAGCTTCTTAGAACATAAATGAATATAAGTATGAGAACTGTTTTATCTGATTTCTGATACTTAGAATCGACCGTTTAAACAATCCGAAGCTCAAAAGAGCTCATAAATGTCATTTACACGTCACTAACAGTCAACCAACAAACTGCTATGCTCGCAGCTGTTACAACAAAGATTACATACGTATACACACACACGAATACACACACATTTGGAATTTCAACGCGTTGTCATACGCAGGTTGTACTCTTAAGGCCAAAGTTTATGTGATTATTTCCTAATACTTTTTTCTTTCGTGACAGGGTGCAAGTATAACCGTGGCGACATCGAGCATGGACATCGGGCCGGTAGACACCGGGACCACACCTGCGATAGTTCCTGGTCTTTAATCCAGAGTGCAGCTGCCTTTATGGCGGAACGACATCCGGACACACTCGAATTCGTACTATGGACAGGGTCAGTATGCACAATTGTATTTAATTGGTCAACGCTCGCGCCATGTTTCTACACGCTCACATTATAACTAACATGAAAGACACGTTTAACTTACCCTTAGCGTTAGCTACTCTTAGTGCTAGTTCAGACACAGCGGAAACCGCGCGGATACAAACCTCGCGGTTCAACTGCGCGGTTCCTATTTACATTAGCGCATATTAATTTGTTCACACTTGACCGCGTGGATTGTTAATACGAATGTAGAACCACGTGGTTTGCATCCGCGCGGATTCCGCTGTGTCTGAACTAGTACTTACCGTTTAGCTTACCTGTTTTAGGCGGGAAATTCGCTTTGGGCTGGTCTCCCCTACATTTTAAAGGGAACTTACAGAGGAACTTTTGGTATGGGAAGTCTATGGCTATGAACACTAATTAACACCTATAGCTAATAATTTAAGCAGCAATTGCCGAAAGGCTTTATTAACTGCACACGTGTATGTACGGGACAGCAATAGTAAAGTAGTAGTAGACGCTTTTTGTAAAATTTTCGTGTAATAAACATGGCTGCAATGTTTTAATCAGTGTTAATTTATTGGAGTACAGGGTTGATGGAAGGTCGAAGTTTAAAAAAGGTTTCGTACCCCGTATTTGACATTAAATACCTCCATCCAGATGGTATTTTATTATCAGACTAGCTAAAGGCCCATTTGTAATTTCCGTACAAAGAACACGCAGTTGCGTAAAGCTCATTCATTTCTTGAAACTCCTCCATTCCGGTACCAATTTCCAGCCAAAATTGATCTATTTGAAATAACCAAATTAGTTTCATCTTCAACACGGCCTTTATTCAAATCAACCCTTTTCCGAAATGAGTTTAAAGCAATTAATTTTGACAAATTAGCATAAAGTTGGACATCTTACCAACTTCGCAGAATTTCATTGGTATCTTCAATTGTGCTAAGATCGTCCTTAAGGCAAGTTAAACATTAGCAGGGTGTAGCTTTGTAAGCAAATGACGAGTCACGAAATCAATGGTTTATTTCAATTATAAGCAATCGTCTAAACTACGAGTAACTTAGACGCGTTTGGGCATTAAGTTGGTGACCGTTAAGGACAAACATTTTTGAGATTTCGTGCTTTTAAGGGCAAGTCGGCTCGTAAGGAACATAATTAGGATTTGACAACCATACTAAAAGAGTCCTATACACTAAAATAGCTATAATTGTTTCATTGTGAAACTTGAAATCTCAAACTACGCGAATCTCAAGCCAACCTTTCAGTCTTCCAATTTCTTTTATTAGTTTATTTAGTAACGCACCGAATTTTTACGAGGAATGTAAAATTTTATGTACTTTTTAATACTGCAACATTTTATGTACCTATACTTTAATCCGACAATTGCCAACAGGGACATATTGTCGTCATCTTTGGAGCATCTGCCAGAGGAAGTCAAACTAGAAGCAGTGCGGAATGTCACTGATATACTAAGCCGTACGTTCAGCAGTCAGTTCGTGTTCCCAGCGCTGGGACACAATGACCCCCCTCCTTCGAGACGGCTGGTCGATATGTGGATGCAGTGGCTGCCCACTGAAGCATTGCAGACTTTTGAAACGGGTGAGTTACGTCGTTATCCAGTTAACCCATTACTAATTTTCTATGATAAAAGACCGATCGCAATCAATGTACTGGATAATACAAGTATTTTTTTATTGTTTGATGACAAAAAAAAACGAAATAAAATCGCATCTTAAATTGAATACGTACCTAAATGTCTCTAGTGAATAACACTCAATCATAAGGCTTCTCGCTTGGTACACAAAATTACCATTATTTTTTCCACAGTAGCATCATCATCATCATGATAAGATTATACCTATCTTATGTTTAAAGGGGTCATAGCCCGACAGCGTAGATCGCTTTCTTTGATCGGCTGAATCAAAGTGACAGCGAGTGCGTTCGATTTGATTAAGAGTGATCGCCATGGCAAAAAAATTTCGAGTGTTTCCATATTCCATTGCCTCTGTTGCCACTGTTATATATTGTAATCTTAATTTCATAACGCAAACCAGGGACATTAAAGCTTTATATACGTAGGTTTCCCACTAAAATCCTTTTAGAATCTGAATTGGAGCAGCGTGGTACAGTATGACCTAGGCTCTATACTTTCTCAGTGACAAAAGAGAACAAGTGCCTTACATAACTGTACTTATGTTGAACTCAATAGTACCTACGCGCCATTCTAAAACTTAAGTAGGTACGAGTATCTACGTATTATCTATTCTGTGATCGTAATAAGATATTTCGGCGAAACAGTAATTCTCTTTGTCAAACGGTACAAGGAATACCAATTTACGTACTGAAGTAATTCCGAAAAGACGGTTTGTAATTCAATTCCCAGTACCGATACGATGAATTTTTCCAACAAGATTTCTACTCGATATTTAAATAAAAAACGGAACGGAACGAAATTTAACACAAATTTTATTCCTTGAAATTAAATATTTAGATAACAGCAAATTCTAAGGTACCTATATTGAATGAAATTTTATATGGAAATGGAAATACTTTAATATTTGTAAACTTACGGTGAATTCCCATCACATTGAATTAATTTAAGGATGTTTCAAATTGTTTAATACTCTAGCTTGTCCTGTGAATCATGTCGATATCAGCTCCATTTGGCGGGTGTAACTGTGGTTCTAAACCATACTTAATACTTCTAAAATACATCACAAAAATTTTAATTTTAATCAGCTCAGCCGTTTGGGAAGAGTCCACGGACAAACACACTTACGCTTTTTTATATATTAAAAATTAAAATAACATAGGTAAGTACATTATGTATGTATACTTGTATATCTAACTTCATATAGTATGTACAATACATGATCCCGTATGATAGAGGACAGACACAATATAAAAGTTCTATAAGGACCCTGTATTTTGATCAAATGTAGGGAGCCCTAAAATTATTGCCAGTCAAGCGAGGGATTCCGTCAACCATTTTCAGCCGAAGTAAATATTTATGTGACATAAATATTTCTTTTTGGGTCTCCATTGTTTGCCATAGATATCGTATTTGTGTACATACGACGCATGGGTCCAATAGTTGCGTGTGTTAGTGCAACAATGTGAGAATTACTGTGCTACTTTTCTTCTGTATTATGATTATTGGGGTGCAATGGTCTCTTTTAATCTTACTTTGATTTTAAAACTTTATAATCAAGTCGACATTCTTAAATTTCATTGAAACTTTTTTTTGTTCTTTTTTTTACGTTATAGGTAAATTGATCTATATACTTTCAAATTTCTCGTATTTAGTGGATTTGTTTATTGCAGTATCGTACACAATAACTGAAATAACTACAGCAGGTATATTATAACAACCACAGACTTATACGTTTTTATGGGTCTGTGCTAACAATTTCTTTTTGTCATCAGGAGGTTACTACACGATAGAACAATCGCACAGTAGGCTCAGGATAGTGGTGCTGAATACTGTGCTGTGGGCTGGAGGAGCAGCCAAGACTGACGGACCACACAGAGGCCGGCCGCAGTGGGAATGGCTGGAACACGTGCTCGCTAAGGCTAGGAGGAAAAACGAAATGGTAAGTCATCCATTATCCATAGTCAGTTGCTTAGAAAATGGATGAAAAGTCTCACAATAATCTGCGCGTTAGATTAGCCCAATGGCAGTCCGTTTGTAGGGACTGTTTCAGGGGCTGCGGTTTCAAACAGTAAGGAGGGTGTAGTATGATAGCCATATATGAGGTTATAATCTTGAAGCAGTTACTTAATTCCATCGCAAATTCAAAATTCTAATTCAAATCATTTATTTCGTCTTAGGAACTAATAGCTCATTTAACGAATGTCAATAACTTCAAGCTGCCAACAGCTATTTACTGCATCAAGCCGTGCGTCTGTAAATTATTGTCATAAAATAGTAATTAGTGTAGGTGAAGTATGAGAGGATATCCTCTCATACTATGACTATTATAGTGGTAATTTTCAACTATACGAGTTGAAAACTAAGTAATTGATTTTTAATACTTATTCTTATGTGAAACCTAGAATCACTTAGCTGCCTACCTGAATTTTGAGACTTAATTTTCTTTTATATTTTGATCACGATAACGTTTACACAGGTGTATATAGTGGCCCACGCTGGCCCAGGTGTAGACGAGCGACACAATGCTGGTAGCTCATCAGCCGCGGGGGGAGGGGAATTGACCCCCACGGCTAACTCACGACTACTGCACGTGATACGAGCATTCAGTGACGTCATCGCTGGGCAGTTCTATGGACACCGACACGCGGACACGTTTAGACTTGTCTATAGTGAAGGTAATTGTAGATTTGTATTATGTATATTTAATGTTAGTTCCTATAGTAATAGTAATCACCCAAACATATACTAATTTATACCTAAACACAAGCATACGAGGCAAGAAACTACAAAACTACATGTACTAACCAAAGAACATACATATTTTCCTTATAGGTATCGTTTTATATATGTCCATTTTCCGACTGCAGACGCAATTGCTTAGCTTCATCGATATCTTTAAATCGACGCAACCCGCAGGGCTATGAGCGCTTCAAAAAAACTTTAGTAACTCTCAAGCTCTTAACCAAAACACGATGAGATGTTTTATTGACTCAATTAAATTGACTTGAATAATTTTAATCATGCAAATGCAACTTGGTAGAAATTGTATAATAGTATAATATGTATTCTACGAGGTATACCCGCACGCCGAACCGTAAGATTAACAGAAGCCCCAAAACAATACATTTTAAAATCCGCTCCAACTCTTTTAAAAAGTTCTCGTAAAGAAATGGCAGGGGATATGTGGCAGGAAATTCTCCTATTGTTGCTATATAAAGTTGGCAAGCAACTTTAAAAGATTCTGAATTCCACTCAGAAAACTTTTGAAAGCTGCGGTAGCTTTTGAACTTCGTATGTGTTCTGCAGCCTAAATCAAGTACTTGTTTCAGTAACGGCGAATGATACTGAGCGAGAAAATGTATAAGGCTCTTGTCATTATACGTAGAAGTAGTTGACAGAATTAGAATTCCTTGTAAGCTCACTGTGACATACTCCATTATGATCCAAACATGTTAAAACTCCAGCTTTTAAAAAATATTAAATTTTATCCCTAAAGGAAATAAAATCCTCTGATAAACATCCAGGCATAGAAAATAAAACTTAAAATTCTTCCATAAATACTCAAATCAATACTCATACATAATTATACCAAAAATTAAAAAACTTCATAAGGCTTCATAAATAATAATAAAAGGACTTAAGTATCTAATATATATTTTACTGTACAATTTATCGCCCAACGCTAACCCTCTACTGGTCTCAGGTACATTTCTGTCCTGCCCTATGAAGATTAGTAACACGTAAGTTGGTTGCAGGTCGACCAGTGTCCTGGGCGTTCCTGGCTCCATCAGTCACTCCTCGCGGCGCCGGCAGCATGTCAAATCCAGGGTTAAGGCTCTACAAGTTTGATTCTAACACTGGCAAAGTGAGTTTTTGTTATACATGCCAACAGTACTGTATATTTTTAGGTGTGTGGGTGAGCTGTGAGTGATTGAGTATGCGTGCGTGTGTGTGTGTGTGTGTGTGTGTGTACAGTGAGAAAGATTAAGTGCGTGTGCGTGCATGGGTACGTGTGTGTGCATTTTATATCGTATACTGAGCTTAGTTTTGACTGAGCTTGCCATGCACTGTCGAAATGTTAGCAATACTGCTTACTCCATAAGTATACCGGCTATTTTTTTGCCAAGTCACTTGATGGCAATTACGATAACCCGAAAAATAAAAACAAGCGTAGGCACGTTAAAAGCACAGAAAAATAAATCTTTTTTAAGTCATAAATAATGAACAGTATTAAGAAAAATATTGCATAGATAGAACATCTCGACGACATATATTTTGCTTCATTACTAATTGTAAAAAGAGTCGACAACATCCAATTTATACCATTTCAACCTCTTCGAGTTCTACTTCATTGAATTTCAAGATTTATATTTCTTTGTAATACACCTTCGACTATAAACTATTTATAGTCTTTAGTTTACTACGAGATATTTTTATAATAATAATGTAATCGAAGGTCCATGAACTAACAAGAAAGGATAAAAAGAATGGTCTATGCAACTCACCAAGTTGCTTCTAGTTTGAACAATACGAATCGATACCTCAAGGTAGACCTGTCAGCGATGTACCTACTTGATGGACTATTACGTCTTCCCGAGCAAAAGTAAAGGTCAATCCACTCAACAATCATAGTTCTACCCTCTATAGTTCTGCCTATAATCTTACGTGCCGGACAATGACATTGATGATGTTAGCTGTCAAAATGAATGAATCCTCCTTTTAATAAATTATACCACTACCGGTCCAGTTGCATAGGAAGAGTTTAATTATAAACACAATGTATGCAAGATTTTTATATTTTAAAGTAGGATAGATGTTCATAGCTACTCCAAATTCAAATCATTTATTTCATCTTAGGAACTAATAGCTCACTTAACGAACGTCAAAAATTATAATGACCTAAATAGCATAAAATGAAATTTAAAAATAAATAAACATGTTACAATAAAACTTCCTAAAGTTCTCGATAGACAAAACCTGTCATATCATCTGCTTTATAAAAGACAAATACTATATACCTAAGATTCGATAAGAGATATAAAGTTCGTGTATTATATAAGATTATTTTTTACCAGGTGTTGGACTACACTCAGTATTACTTAGACGTAACGAGCTCAAGAGGAGAGGTGCATTGGGCAGTGGAGTACAACCTAACACAATACTATGGTCTTCGGGAAGTAAGCGCGACATCACTAGACATCCTCGCTAAGAAAATAAGGAACTTTCACGATCGCACTTTTCTTACAAAGTAAGTAAAATAGACAGAACTCCAAGCATATATTTTAATACGATTTTTTAAATAGTTTTTCTTTTCGTTTCAAAAACATGTATACCAAGATGAACCACGACTATAACTGCAACATGTCGTTAGAACATCTCCTATACTTCTTTAACGACATACAATAATATACAACAATATACAAAACAAAAAAGTTTTAATTGCACGTATGTTTCCACTCTGGTTTTTAAATAACTAAAATATCTACAAAAGTTTCTTTGACGTTACAACCTTTCTCAAATACAAAATGTGTTTTTAATTTACCTAAGTTAAAGCTAGAACCCTGTCCAATACGGGACAGGTCGTGGGAACAAATCGTGCCACCTGCGCCTTTTCCCAGAGTTACCTGGTGTTGTCACTATTAAATAACAATAATATAGACTGGGTATTTTGCTTAATGAGCGTTTAGTGATTTTATTTGTTACATAATACAGCTACTAATAATAGCTGCTTATGTCGATCATAATAACGTCATCATAATAATTGTGTATACGTCTCGGATTTAAGTATCGTTTATCAAACTTAAATAACAGGTTATACAAACAAATTTATATAAATTTCTAGAAAGAGCCGATAATTCTACAGATATCCGGTTGGTAGCGTAAAATTTAAACTGTGATTTGAGTATACTGACAGATTTATTATGAATTTTACACACACACATCAACATACACAATACACACGCATAAGCACATTCACTGTCACGTTTTCAACAAATTAATGCAATTAATTTACGTTAAACAGGTACTTATCAGCACTTCGAGTGCGTCATATGGCGGATGTGTCAGATTGCGACGCAGCGTGCACGCATGTTCATTTCTGCGCAATCACGCGTGCGGAATTCCACGAGTACCGCACTTGTGTCCGCAATCCCGCATCCGCACTCGCCTCCCGAGCTCCGCAGATATCCGCAGCGGTTATATTATACGCCATTCTGATTTTGATTTCTTGCTAAGATGTGAGTAATGAGTTAATTTAATATTACGTGTGAATTAATCACTTCAAATCCGCTCACTTCCAATCCCTTTTTATGTTTTATATGGTTGTTTATAATATCTCTATTTCTCAAACCAAAAAATTTATAGACTGAGTCTTCAGAACAAAAAAGTGAGGTTATTATTTTTTCTTTTTTTTACGATCTGACGTATGTCACCGAGCGCAGTCTGCCGACCAATGCACCGGGAAACGTTATCATTTGTTAATAACATTATGTTTTTTTCGACCACGCTTTTTTGTTCCGAAGACTGAGTCTATAATTTTTTAGTCTGTGCTCTATTTATAAATGTTTGTAATTTTTGAATGTAGTTTGTTATGTACACTGTTAAGGAATATAATTTTCAATTTAGGTTTCATACTGCAACGAATAATTTGATGTCTTAATTCGTCTATCAATTGGTAATAGGTATCAATAGTACCATTACATAACTATAATATAATTAATTTTGCTTACATCTTATTCCTGCTATGTGTCTATCGTTTACTATTGGTTAAATATATTTGATTCTAAAATAAATGTTACTAAATGTTTAAGATTTAAATACCTACGCAATACTTATAATTTTTAACGTTGTTAGCAACTATTAGGTATTTAAAGATATAAACAATATATTTTACATGACTACAAAACTTTCATAGGCATATTTATTTAAAACTTATAACCCTTTTTAAAAAAAACAGATCCTTTCTTAAAAATACAAATGTCCTGACATCATGTATTTTATAATGCTAAAGAATTTAATATCTTAACATTTGACATGCAATTTATTAACGTGAAAGCACAGGTAGATAAATTATCTTTCAGCGAAATTAAATCATAGTAATAAATGACGGAGCTATCGGGGACATCCCTGGGGACTGTCCAATCCGGGACGGCCCACAGTGAACAAGCCATTACAAAATTAAATTAATTTTCTTCAGCGATCAGGAAAATAAATGACTTGAAAGATTTTAATAATAAATACAAGAACTATGATACTGAAGTATCTAATAATGTAGATGTAGCTCTAAAACAACTGTATTCTGTTTTTACAAGCTTTTATTTAGTTTCACCTGTCTCGGTGTTTGTGACCAAATCTTGAGAGCTAAAAACCCACTTGATGTGATACTGCTACCAGGATTGGCTCCAGATGATTGAACTCCTCAACGGTTAAAAGTAGGGACTTGAAATTTTGCACTTTTTAACTTTTTAGTTCTTTTTCTAAATAATAAAAGCTTGTACATATATTTTTTTTTATTATTTTTGAACATTATTTATCATCCATTTTTTCATACTTAAGTGTTTGACAGGCACAGAAAACATAAGTAGAACCACTCATAGCCACAGATGAGTGCAAACTCTGTTGAGGAATGCTCCTCCAAAATCTATCTCTACGTGATCGAACCTTGTTGGATAGGACACGATTTACTTTGAAACAAGTTTTATATTTAGCTAAAACGGAACGAATTAATCGACTAGCTGAAAGAGCCCCGAAAAACTGTATTTATATATTTTGTAAGGCCTGTGCACCGACGTGTAAATATTTAATGTGAAATTAAAATATGAGCAGAGAGGTGCATTTTGTGTGTGTAATAGAAAACACACACACACACACATTGTCATTGAATTTATTGTCATGCTGGAAATCGAACCGAGGACCCATGAAACAGTGGTCCCGCATGGTAACCACTACGCCACTGGCGTCATTCATATTCCTTAAAAACATTTTAACCCAATATTTTGACATACTCGTAGAAAATGGCGAAGAAGCAGCTATACGCATTTATTCCTCCACCCTAATGTAACGGCTTATATTTTATAGCACACGCTGTATAAAAGTCAAGATAATATAACCTTAAAACAATGTCAATACGATTTACGAACTTGTTACGCTCTTATTAAACCCGTATTTTGTTTGAACACATAACAGTATATTGCTGTTAAAATATGTTTATTAAAAAGTCTTTCGATAATAATGACACGGAGCGCTCATAACAATAGCTCACTGTAACTGATAGGACGGCGTACACATTTTTATATTTTGACGCAATTGAATATTTTATTGAAAATGGAACGGAAACAGTTGATTTTTATACAAAGTAATAGATCAGTTGCAACGCCGCTGAATACAAAATTTTCTACGCTATTTGAACAGTGTCCACGCGAGAAATGAAATTTAGAAAGGTTTTATATATTTCAAATTTTACTGTCCCTCATAAAGGGTATCGAAGGTAAAGTTTTATTATAGTTATTGTAATAGGCCTTAGGGAGGCGGCAATTTCTTTGAGTGGGAAGGGGGTGAAATTAATTTGGAATGTTTTAAATTCTAGTACACAGTGATGATTAAGATTTTGAAAAAGTATAAATAGAGAATTAAAAGTATAATAATTCTTTTTCTCGCAACTAAGATACCTTTAAACGCATTGAGACCTAGCGAAATACTTGTGATACCTTATCTATACCTAGCGAAAAAATAATACCCTCTTTCTGGTACAGTCGGGAAATAAACCACACTCCGGTAAATTTTAAAACACTCTAGTAAAATCCCTATCAAATTTGATAAGATGAATTAAAAATCCCACTATCATTTATTAGCGTATTATCCATCGTAGCTTACGGCTGAAAATGGTTAATACAAAATCATTTTACTGCAGAATTCTGTAAACCATTCCGGATATATCTGACGTTTAGAACATTCACGAGCGGGTTATCGCGGTTAGCATATATTACTACAATTCAACATCGCATTGCCTGTTATTGTTTTTGTTAGAGTTGTATAGTTTATTACTATGTTAATTGGTACTATGAGAGTTTTAGATAGGGTTTTATTTGCGTAAATTACTTTATCTAACTTTTATAGTATCTTTATTCAGAATAGGGACTATTCTGTTTCCCGGAAAATTTTCAATTCTGCGGCAGTTATAATTTATTTTGCAGAGGTATTCATTTATTTATTTAATAGAATTCACGAGGATTGTACACAGAACAATTGTAAATGTTATATTTTTAAAATGAATTTACTGTTTCCGTTAACAATTTCTGTTTTTGATGATATAAAGGATAGATATAGCAACTTTTTTGTACATGACTACGATTTCAATTCACGAAATAAATTTAAATTCACTTGAACTTCTTTCAGTAATTAATACTGGAAAACAATTTTTCGATCATTTTTTGATTTAATTTTGAGACATACTTGCGGATATCTAAGTCATTAGTGAAAAATATAATAATCTTTTTACATAGTAAAGTGTTTATTATTGTTGTATTATTATTTAAAATAACTGTATTAATCCATGTTGTGTATTTCTTATCTGTAGTATTACGTAACGACATTTCTGATACCAAATAATATTAGGCAATCAAAACTGTATTTCATAATATTGTCAACGCTCATTTTATTAAAAATTACGTCATTAGTATTTAATTCTTGTAAAATATCTCATTTTTATGTATGTGTCCCTTAAAGGGCAATGGGCTTAGTTTAAAAATATAGAATTAAGATAATATTAATAAGTGTACAGGATTTAGGTGAATAAATGTTTAATGTATTTTAAAATAATAACCGTACATCCTCGTAGTATTGCTTTGTTAAAATTAAAGGCATTGAGGAAGTATTTATTAGTTGTAATTACGTCTAAACCCTTTATATCTTTTTAACTGACTGAAAAATGACAGTTTTCGAAGACATAAAATTAAACCTTTTTGTATAACATCTGAGAATTTTAATTTTGATTTTATAAATATGTTAGTGACGTTATTTTAAAAGAACTTTTCTTACTTTTCTATACCTAGTTTATTCTACAAAACCCAATATTAAAAAATTTATTTATATAATTTTCTAATTATTTAAATTAACCTCACAATATTTTATTACTGGTAATTCAGCTTAATATAGTTTTATAAACCATGAATACAATGAGATTTTATAATTTAAAATCAACATAAGTATTACTAGCATTTTTGAACTGTATGGTATCCGCAATTTCAAATCATATTGTATCTAGTCACTGTTCGTCTTCGTCGCAGATTTGATTGTGATATAATGAAATTGAGGTGTATATACTTGATATTAGTAACATGTGATTACATTTGTGAACTGAGATTCGATGTAAGAAATAAGTGAATAAATCATTTACTTACACTTAACTTGTTTTATTTATTTTTTACACAACCTTGTAAATTAAATGTAAAAACAAAACACCTAAGGAATTTTTGTAAAGTTTTATTGTAACCTTTTTGTTTATTTTTAAATTTCATATTATTTTATTTAAATTATGACGTTCATTAAATGAGCTATTAGTTCCTAAGACGAAATAAATGATTTGAATTTAACTCCTTAGGCGGATAATTTATTTTTTTGCAATCAGACAATAGAAACGAATCCAATGACAGCTCATATATTCAAATCCGTCACACAAAATAAATGATTTGAACAAAGACCTATTTTATCTAGGTCTTTGGATTTGAATTTGAATTTAACTCCTTAGGGGGAAAATAATTTTTTTTGCACTCAGACATTGAAAAAGAATCCAATGACAGCTCATATATTGAAATCCGTCACACAAAATAAACGATTTGAACAAAGACCTATTTTATTATTCTTTGAATTTGAATTTAAATCCTTAGGGGGAAAATTAAATTTTTAGCTCATATATTGAAATCCGTTACGTCATCGTTTAGACTGCAGAGGCTATAAAAATAACTCTTATATTATTAGAAATTACGATTTTCCATATTTTTTTATTGCGGTTTCAGACTAGCGTTTTTTACGCGCTTATAAGCTCGTCTTTGAAATCGCATGTAAGCACTTACTACGGAAAACGACTTAAGGTGACATTGGTTCTACGATCCCCTGAGATGGTTTGGACGTTGTATGTACGTGCCTGATGAATATATTGAAGCAATATGAAACATGTCGCAATTATTAACAAAAAAGCACTCATCTAGCTCATACCTTTTTATGTATGTTTCTTGAAACGAGGGAAATTCTATTAAAAATATAAAGCAAAAACACAAAGAATACTTAGTTAACCTTCTTTTAAAAGATTCTTTTAATACACCTTTATTAAAAAGTTAAATTAAAATTATAGCTTAGCACAAACATAAAAAGTAATCGTTCTAGTACGAGTATATCTACTTTGCCTCCGCGGCTTTGAGAACTAAGCTTCTTTGCAATTTCAGATTATGATACTGTTTGATACGAAGAAAATTTAAATCATATGAAAAAGTTTGCTTTAAAGAATTTTAATCCTATTATCTACCTCGCAGATTTGAAGTAAATTTTTAAACTTTGAAATTTTCATACTCTTTGAATTTTTCTTATCATTAATAATTTTTCTAAATCTTTTCATACTGATTTATGCTTTGGTAATTCAACAAAATTAAAATTTTAATAAACTAAGTTGCTTACCAAATCTTAAAAATAACCTCGTACTCATTATGTGTTACAAAAATTTATTTTATAACATCGTACTAACGACGAAATAACCTACATTTTTGTAGTTATATCATTTGGACAATTTGACGTCCTTAAAATACAAGTATTGGAACCTATGATATTTTATTAGTACTATAGATACGTTACGTCCATAATAAAACGAAATAAAAACGTGCTCCGCGCTAGTTTGCGTGCATCCTTATCGTCGTAGCCCGTCGTAGCCCGTCGTAGCCCGCCGTAGCACGTAGCAAAGTCGCAGCAAATCGTAGCACAGTTTATATTTGAAATATTGTAATGTAACGTCAAAGCTGATTTTGCTTGCATTGAACATTGTAAGTTTCCCGGAGGCAGTTTATCGACGACCAACTTTATAGTGCACGACTATAAGAAGCTAGCGAATTTATAATTATTTCAAACTAATTCGTAGGACTTTTTTAACAATTGATCAACATGGACACTGCATACATTATATTTAAGGAAATTTTGTCAATAATAATATTTTAACTCCATACTCGTGTGAAACTTTCTCTAATTGTCTACTAGAGGCGATTTTACTCCAGGTCGATATTGATCTTTTTTGTGTAATAATTTCCAATCATGCACCATATTTTAATATCGCTATAACAAACCTTTTTTCTGCGCATCCGATTTAGGCATGGAAACGGACTATTACTTGAGGCAAAAAAAAATATTACCAAATAATATTAACTGACCAATTGACCGTAAAAATTTATGATAAAGGTACTTTTTTTTAATTTCATGAGCAAATACACAGAAACCACCATCATAATGGGTTTGCTAACAGCTCTGAAATTGTCCAATGTAGGTTACCAACAACTGGCACCTGTCAATTACGTCAATTCAAACGAGACATCGTAGTTTCCTATTTCTGGCATCGCACACACAGGTACAAGTACTAGGTACAGGTAATTCACTGTCAGTTCGCTTCGGAAAACAATTGCTGTTCATTTTTACTCGATAGCGCTAGAAAGCGGGTAATGTTTTTTGTATGTAATTATTATATTCACTTCTTTGGCGTGTTTTACAGGTAATAAATAATATTATACGGAGAATATAGCAGGTGCAAGACTGATTACTAATTGGTTTCAGATACTAACTTGTTGTATCTTATTTTCACGGCTTACAAAATTAAAAAAAAATATTTGCCCATTAAATTAGAAAGATTACTTTTCTATTGCAATCCTTTATTTTTAACTACCACATCGTTGAACGTTTTCTCGTCAACAGTGTTACCAGTGGAGAATTTCATAAAGTATTCGACCAATATTCGAAACGGACGCTCATATATTTGCGTTTTCATACGAACATTTTTTCTAAGGATTGCGCCACTATTACTAATCGGTAGGGTAACCCGTTGCGGTAAGTGCCTATAGTGACCTTTTTCTTCGTGAGTGCAAATACACGACCAGTATAAATTCACCTCTCGCGCCCATCTTTGTAATGCTAGAATAACGTGGCAACTCTTTGAAAGAAGGTCTTGCTAAGGTGGACACTCAAGGGGTATTTTATGCCGTATGAATACGTTTCGATATACGGCCGAAAGGGTTAAGTTAGAAAAAGTGGTAAAATGCTAGTAAACCATAAAAACATGAAAAGGACGACTCCGGCTTTGATGCCATTCAAAAAGGGTTGGGACGCTTTATCGCACTTTTAATTGATAATATCGCTATTGTATTGTTTTTGTATTATTGGGTAAGTACTCGTTAATCGCGCCTACTGTATGAACTATAGAACAAGCTCCTCTTTCAAG
This sequence comes from Lerema accius, assembly GCA_001278395.1. NCBI lineage: Eukaryota > Metazoa > Arthropoda > Insecta > Lepidoptera > Hesperiidae > Lerema > Lerema accius. The sequence continues at coordinate 76,108 of LGAG01000464.1, forward strand.
GCCAGCGATGAATTGTAAACTTATTTTGTGATACAGAATAGTGGCTTAAATATTGGCGATCATTCACAGTCCATCAGTTTTTTCAGCAGCCTTCCAGGCTATATGAAAATAATATCCTTTCTTAAAAACAACACCTCCCTTTCCAGAAACGGGTCTTGCTAAGTGTTAGCCGTTAATTTTCCAACAAATTTAATTAGCAACAGAAGGCAGTGGGGTAAACGTAATATGATAAATAGGGCAGGTCCATTTGCGAGAGGATGTAGGGATGGCTCTCCCAAATAAATTATGTGCGTCGGCAATCTTCAGGTCTGTGAAGCCGCAAGAATAATTTGTTAATTTTGTAACACATATAATAAATTAGTGTTTTAATGTATTACTTTTAAACTACATAATTTGGCACTACTACTTTTAATAATGCTCAGTGAAATTTTCCTTGGGTACTTAATAGGTAAAAATTTAAATAAATACGATCCAATTTTGGGGTAGACTGATGTGCCAAAAATCGCTATTAGTGTGCAGTTACTTACTAAGAATCGAACACAGGACCCCTTGATTACAACGGAATTATTGCTATTGCACCAAACGAGTAATAAGCCTCAAGCACTGTTCAAGTCGATTGTATTCCAAATTACGTTGTATGTAAAGTTCTTTATACTCTTGCCAATTTCATTCTAGATTGTTCAAACCGAATTGTTATTCTACGTCGCTCTCATGAGAAGTGCCTACTTGGAGAATGTATCCTCTCCTATCTCGTCTCTCCTATTAGCTCGCGACGCTGTCCGTGTATTTTCTGCACAATTAAATTACGCGGCTAGTGCTCTTAAGAAATGATCCGCTTTTAAAAATATCACTCGCTTTGGAGATTCTTGCTCAGAAAAGTGCAATTGTACATTTCGTTTAAAATGCAATGACGGACTTTGTGCAATGTTTCCAAGTGAAACTTAGAAAAGTACCAGTTTTTTCTTATTAACTTCTTTATTTTTTTAGACGATACTTGCAGCTGAGACCGCGGAAGAATTGTTTCACAAAAGGTATAAGAGTCATGTGAAGGGAATCCATTTCTAAGGTGATGTTTTATTTAACCCATTACATGCTCTTTCCATTAACAAAGTTTATTTCTTCCTCTTCTTAGTTCTTTCCCAGTTGGCAATCCATCTAAAAACATGTGACAATTGCTATAATACAGATCATATCTCATGACTGACGAGGCCTATAACATTATTCTAATACTGTGCTTTACGGCGAACTAACGGAGCGGTTGGTGACCTACCCAAGAATCAGATTTTTTTATACCTCCTAAGGACGTCTGACATAGGTTAATGACTCTAATCTAATCGTGACATTTAGGACCGATGGGTTAACCTACCCTCGCAAAATTTTGCTAGTAGCGGTCAGCCATCGACTATATGACCGCGCCTGCAGTTTCTTGACTTCGTTCATCACGTAAGATCGTCATAAGCGGCCATACTATAAGCTTTTAAAATCAATAAAATAAAACTCAGATGTTTTTCAGTTAAAATACCGTTGCGCAATGTTCTGTGTACTCTTTCTATTACGCCATTCATATGAGAAACTACGTCCTAACCCCTAACAACTAACTCCATGTATTTCGTACACAATTAAATCACGTGGCTAATGTTGTAGAGAAGTCTCGTTTGTCGAGCTTGCTTCCCGCGCTACTTGTTAAATGACGTACGAAATGTTTGCAGGATGGAGATGATGGCCGTTGTCACAGAGTAGAACAACCGCAGAGAGTTTGACAACCAAATGACTGGATAATGAAACATGCTACATCTTGATCGAATGAACAATCTGGGACTATCGTTCTGTATCAGTAGTTATTCTCATTAAAAGATTTTTAAAAGACAGTATAATTAAATATTCCTTTGTAATTGGTGCCATGGAAGTAATACAAAAGCAAGAAATTAATTATGGGCCCCAAATGTGTCATATAAATGAATTTGTATTATTTTTATTTACAAAAAAAAAAGTAATTGGAAATGTTAAGCCTAGTGGACACAAAGAAGACACATCCAACGACACTTCACATCTTGAAATCCATCAAGCTCTTAGGCCTGTAGAGCGTCCCAAAGAATTGGACATACAACACAGTAGGTACGCTCGAGAAACATTACTCTCCATAAATTATAATTAAAGTTTACATTTCAGCACACCGATATCATATTTAAAACTCATTAATAACTATTACGTACTTTGCATTAATCATCAAATGATTTTACATATCCTATTTAAACATTAAAATCACGTTTCACCTGATGTTTACTCTCAACCGCAAACGTTGCAATATGGCGAGAGCATTGGGCCATCGGATGTAGATATAAATCATGATTCCACGGCGTAAATTCGTTAATCTGTGTTTAAACTTGTTTGTAAAACCATTAAATAATTATAGAGTCGAATTAACGGAAGGTCGGTAACATTATTTAGTTCATTTCAGCTTGTAGCATAAAAAATAATTATGAAAAAATTTAAATTTATAGCCATTCATAGTTAACGCATTGCAATCGTTAATATTATCAAATAGTGAACTGCCCTCGCTTCGCTTCGGTAGACCTAATATACCTGACATATACCGCAATAATAAAAAAACGTTTGCTATTTTAAAAAATACTCTAGATTACGGCCTTTCATATAAGGTACAAACATGCCAAGTTTTATCTATGTCATTATTATTTACACCTTGAGTTACACCTATGCTTATGTCACTCAGCTTTCACATAGTAAAAGAATCTTTGAAATCGGTTCAGTTGTTTTTGTGTGTAAGCATTACATACAAAAACACAAAAGTGCCTCTTTACAATATTCGTATAGAAATAAAGACAAAAAAATAATTAACTTTTTTAACACAAATACAAAACATTCTACGGTGAAACTACTCTGCAAATTTAGGGAAAGGACAGAGGAATGATGATAAGACAGAAAAATGGGGGTTTAAGCGTCTGTATACATTTTGGGGTGGTCTGAGGAGGTCAACTGGAAACCTCGGGAAAGAATTGGCACGCAAAAATACTTTTAAGGCCAAAGTTAGAGCGGTTTTGTTTCATGTCTAAACCATTTCTTAATAAACGATTTTTATTGCTAAAGTTGCTTTTAAATTTGTTATTTCAGAAGGACGAATACCTAGTTGTTTTGGTATTAAATATATAACTTAAAATGCCCTCTGAAGGACAGAGACGATTATATAATTTGATTTTAATCCGCGAATCTAAAGCGAAAGATTACTTAAGATTTTAACGACTTTTCAATCAACTTTTCAGTAAATGAAATTTTAACAATATCACGATTTTCGTAATCTTGTACTATTATAGAAACTTCATAGCATTTAATCAAATAAATCTAAACTATACAGAAAGCTATTGACAAGAGCAAACGAGTAATAAGGGCTCATACAAAATTATCGTATACTTAATTACTCGTATCACACAAGAACATTTTACGTCGCCGGCACTAAGTCCCAGTATCGCCTGCATTCATTTTACGAGCAGCTAAGCTTTACTGCACAATATAAATTGTGAGTACACGCCAATTTAGATCTAAGAGACACGTTGTGTTTATCACTACTTTCGTATTACTCGTAAGAGGAAAACAAGAATGCGTAATAAAATAACGCTTACTTAATTATCCGTATCAGGAGAACATTTTTCTCAGTTCGCACGTTCCAAAATCGCCTGCATTGACTTTACGATCAGCTCAGCTTTACTGCATCGCATAAAGGCGACGTACATGGGAATTTCGATCTAACGGGCTTGTTTTGTTTACTTTTCCAGTCACGGGAAAGACCGCAGTGGTGGGACGTAAAATCAAATTAGCGCTCTAATAAACCAAAGGCAATCCGCTTTTACTGACCAATTTAATATGCCCACTGAATACGAGACTCGCGCACTCCATTTGGGTTCCGTTAATAATAGATGGCATTTGTTTCATTAAACTACATTGAATATCCATAAAACAAACCGTTGTTGGATTCGTGTTAACGGTTACACAACGCAAAACTTACTATCGGATTAAAGGTTAGACGGTAATCGACGAAGATAAAATCTCACACAAATATGTTTATTATTGAAAAACATAATAATTTCATTTTAATCTGGGTTTGACTGAATTTAAAGTTAATTATGCTGTGTATATTAAATTTTCTTTTAACTTTAAAATAACTCGTACCACAAAAATGTGTACCATCGCATTCTGTACGCGGCGTGACTAATGCAAAAATAAGTCAGTTTTATCGGACTGCGGTTTAATTTCCGTAAACAAATTTACAATAAAATATGTAATTACTTAAAGTAATTATGAACCTAGTATTATTATTGTCATGGTTCATATTTATAAATTGTAAATACATATTTACAGGACACTATGTAATTAAGATCTGAAACGCTTATAGCCCGGTGGCTACCGTCGATTCAAAGTGACCCCGTTAATTGAGAAACGTTGTCATAGAAGTTGCGCGTCACATCAAAACAAAGGTACTCTCGAAAAATTTGCTTGATACTATTAAGTTGTAAAAGTGAACCACGG
>LGAG01000464.1:81091-110853 GCA_001278395.1 Lerema accius
GACGCCATGTTTATTTTTTATCTGTGCCCGTAAATTTCGACCGTAAAAAGGCATGTTTATTTTGGAAGTCACTGCTGAATGCGGTCGCGCACTAATAATTTCAGTAATCTGTACCCGGATGAGCCTGAATTATATTTTTAAGTAGATACAAAGAGTGTATCAGTATCTTAAACTAAGGTTCTATAGATATCAGTTCTTAACATGTACTTTTGTCCATGGGTAATTTGATCTATAGAACACTTTTTAAACTCGAAACCTAAAGTTTTTTTTTCACTTTAACCTACTGTATTTGTAAAGCAGGCCATTAATAATTTGATTTCTTTTACTGGTCCCCAGTAAATAAAAGAAGGTATAACATAAAGGGACAGCATATAGGTATGCGTAAGATAAAAATTTTGCAACGTTTAAGACAACCGTCGGTATTATTATACGCGCGGCTTTTACAAAACTCGCGTGTGGCGTATATTATTGTAGTTGCACGTTTTTTATTTCGCAGTTGAAATTGAGATTTTTTGAAATTCCGCTTGTGAAATATAGTTGTTGTTGGTGTCGTTGAGTTGGTATTTTGTTGTAAAACGGATTTATTCACGGAACCTACACATCCGTTATGGGAATTTATTTCGCGAGCTCTTATTTGTCACGAAATGATATTTTTAAAGTTTAAATTATTTTTGTGGCGCGGCGATGTCATGAATTATTAAAAAACAACCCGGTTATGAATGTGCAATCTTTTGATTCGCTTTGCTGAGTGGGGCACCTATGATTAAAGTGGAAAATAAAGCGGTTGAACTAAAATAGAAACTAAAATTAAAAAGTTTATTTTATTTACAAAGCTACAACACAACACACATACAAATTTTTGTTTCGGAACTAGATTCTTATAAGGAAATGAAATGGCAAAACCTATATTTTTAACAACATTACAAAATAAGTTTTGGTATGATATAATTTGTTACTTATAATTATCTTTCTTAATACTTGACTAATAATAAAATGTTGTTTACCTTAAGTTCATGACTTCAAAATTTAAGATTCTACTACTAAACAGTCACATTCTGAAAAGTATAAAGTTCAAGCAGTTTGACGTTTTCAATTCATGCCCTTATGCCCTTTTGAGGACGCCATAATGAATCTAAGGTGACGTATAATTTAATGTACAATTAGCCACTAATTAGGCGCTTTCAACTATATACTTCATTTGTAAAATCATAATATTAAGTAGCTCAGAGGTTGAACATTCTTACATACATACAACCGGTTCCATTCATAATCATAACGTATATTCGAGTAAAACAAGGTATTCATAATCAGTACACATACGAGTAGGTACATATATTTCCATACGTAGATGACGTACTAACCTCATTAACTCAACGTCACCGTTCATCAATATAGAGCGTATTCGCGATGTAATCAAAATTATTAATGACGTCGCCAATACGTCATTAAATGTGTCACATTACAAGCTTTATGCTATGAGTTATATTCGTAACCCGACGTCTAAAAAGTTACTAATATGAATCTGTGTAAGAAAAATTTATAAACACCAATTTTGCTTATTTGCAATTTTGCTTTGTTTGCTTATTTAATCACGGTGTGAGGGGTACAGGCTATGAAATAAAGGTATAGTCTACTACACCTTTTGAGAACTTTATGGAGATTTCTCAGGTGTGCAGGTTTCCTAATGATGTATTCCTTCACCGCAGAAAGTGATAGTTAGTATCTACTACACATAATAACTTTTTTAGTTAGAGGAGCGTCCTGTGGGGTTTGAAAAAGTTCCTATTACCAGGGCAGAAGTTTTAATCAACGGAAAGTATACAGTCCAAAATCAGTTCTCAGTCTGGCTCTGTGTTCGTATTTTTCTTGTCATTGTTAGGTACTGGGATTTTTTATCAATACTTGTCCTATCAAAGGGAGAGTCAATGCTTATTGAAATATGAATTCCGAGAAGTCTTCGTCTGAAGAAACATTGTACTGCTACTTGTTATTACCAGTTTTTTTTAAACATTCACAAGAGAATGAACACATCTTAATCTTTTGATTAAAACACACCAATTTTGCGATTTTACACACACTAAAAATCCCTGTATAAAAGTCGAAATAGCTTATAATCAGTTTATGAAGCATACATATTTTTTATACTCGTATATTTTTAACAATTAGATAGGTATATAAATAACAGTTTTTTCGCTATACGAAAGATAGTTTCTAGTACTTTTCACTAATATTTTCGCACTTCCATTCAACACCTGATGTAGGTAGACTCGCAACAAGAGTGCCACTTTATTTCACGTAAAAAAGAATGTTACGAGCGAATTCTGCATCAAACTTTTTTACACAATACCATCAAACGGGCCCGTATAGTCCATTCAACGCATGCAATAAATAATAGAAAGCCAACCGTTCTAAAAACTCGGGATATATTTGAAAGTCCCTCGGGATCAGTATGGGCGGTATAAAATGTGGACACAGTTTGGAAAAATCGACTGACAGAAAATGCTCATAGCACACTTGATTAACGATTGATCGGCGAACTCGAAAATGAACTTTATGTTATTTTACAACTTTAATAACGATGCATTTGTAAAGGAATATTTCAATTCGAAATGAAATTCATTTGCACTAATTGTCGTTAACATAGATCATAATCATACATCATCATCATGACACACAGAAAAGGACCCATGGTACCCATGGCCAATTTAAACGAATTTAGTGTCGTTTGATAGGTATTTTCAAGAGTACAATGGCGGTACCAGATTCCATATATTTGTGCTCATCGTCTTTTTGACAATAGGTATACTTAAAAGTAATAATATTTCATCTAAATCTTATAAGCTTTCACTGATTCGTTTAATATACTTTTTTGAGAACTGAATACAAACGGTGAAGTATATTACTGGCCAACCTAAAACTCATAATTTTTTTTAAACTGACTCACTCATTCACTCTCCAACTACGTCCGCAGTTGCTTAACTTCGTCGACCACTTCAAATCAACGTAAGCAAGACTTATGAGTGCTTATGTTACATGCTTTAGCTCAAAACGAATCAAAGGATTGTAAAAAAGTCATTCATTATGGTCCATAACTTTTTACAGCCGAATGGTCTAACTAACGATCATGTGCCATCCACGAATAGGCCATCGAAAATAATTGTTACTACTTAATTGCTCTACTGTTTTAATTATGACAACATAAAACGTCCTATCTGATAACAGATTACAAAGAAAAAATAATCTTAATACAGCTAACATTAAAGATCATTGTTGCAAATATAATTTTAGTTCCATCAATAAAATAATCATGCAAACGAGAAGAGTTGTTTTCATAGCCTAACGAGTTAATGCCGCAATTAGAGGTACCGTGTTGGGAATAGAATTGTTATTTTGTAATAAATTTAAATAATGTGTTTTATTTGGTCATTGGTTACAAAAGTGATTTTATTATGATAAACTTGTTGATTATTTACCTACATTGTAAAAGCAAAAAGGAAATTTAACATCATTTAATTTCTTTTTCCAATTCCAAAATAGAATAGGAAAGATTTCATAATACAAATAATTTTGTTATCATAACTATGTTTGTCACAGAAATATTACTTCAGCGGCGCGGATGGGCTCAAAGAGCATGCCGTTTGCCTGCTAGCCAGGTTCAGACTAACTTGACAGTCGGCGCTGTGCAGCCGACAAGATATAAGAAATGTTGAGGGTAGAAGGTAATAAATGCGCTTATGTGGCGCTAACAGGTACTAATTATCACTTGCTACTACTACTAAAGAAAACATCGTGAGGAAATCTGCACACCTGGAAATTCTCCATAAAGTTTTTAAAGGTGTGTGAAGTTTGCCAATCTGCACTTGGCCAGCGTGGTAGACTATGGCCTATACCCCTTACCCTGTGAGAGGAGACCCGAGCCCAGCAGCGGGACAGTCATGGGTGACATGTTGATGACTAAAATCGTAACGTACTCGTATCTATAGTAAAAATATCAATGTAAGTGAAGATAATAGCCTGATGACACAATCATACTGGCATTGAATAGCTCCCATCCCTCTAGCGTGATTCACAGGGCGTGAATCTCGCTAGGGGGATGGTAAGTTCGCGTTATCTCATTGGCAAATTTAGCGTGAACCACCGACGATGATGCGTCATTCGTAATACGTGCTCTGAGTTTGATACGCTTAATATTTTTCTGCTTGTATGTGGGTAATATTAAAAAAAAAAACAAATAAAAATGTTAACCATTTTGCACCCCTCGCTCTCTGAGAGGAGACCCGAGTCCAACAGTGGGACCGTTATGGGTTGCAATGATGAATGATGAACCATTTGAGTCATGACGTTTACGTCTGAAATTTATTGCTCCCAATAATGTATATTAGTTTCTTTGACTCATCACCAAATTAATTTAATTTAGTATGCAAATTTTTTTTTTTTTGCTATTCTAACAAATGTTTTCATAATACTTTACACTTTATAAAAAAGTCTTATAAGCATAGTCTTAAACGCTTTTTAAAATCATACGATACTTTTCTATAAAACTTGGGAATAGATAATAATGCTTAAGAATATCAATCTTCTGCTCCTAGACGACAAATAAATTGAATAAAATTTATAGCAAATGTCGTTAATTTGCATGACCAACGCGTTATTTAAATAAGTTGCATCCGTATTCCAGCGCATTTCAGTATCGTAAGTAGCGTCCTTAATGGGAGTTCAGTCCTATAACGACATCTCCTAATGGCCGGATAACATCAATAATCCGGCGATCAATGTTTTAACTTATGAATTATTTATTAAGACAATTAATACAAGATCAGCTTAGACCTTAATAACAGTGAACACATAAAATATTAACTGATATGGGATTATCCTAATACATAATGTCTTTCTGTAAATGTGTATGAGTTTTCTATATGGCTGGATAATTGTAATAAAAATTCTGGTATTTATTTTAGGATCTCTGAATGATTTAGATATACTCGTACAATTATAGTAAGTAGCAATGCAATGCCCGCAAAAGAAATTAAAAGTTGAAAGTTTGACGTAATGATAATGATGATAAAATAACACTATACACTCATAGCCGTACCTTAGAATTTATTGTGTATGGTGGCTTAAACCGAAAACAAAAATAGGTATAAACTCAACATTCAGATTCCTATCTTTTTAGAAAGTTTCCTATCTAGGAAGTTTCGAATGGTCCTGCATTGTGACTATCGCGATATAGGATTTTCGTTATAATTCATACTTAAGTAGGTACTTATAAATACTTCTCACATGTTTTCTATATCCATCCCTTTCAAATTCGTATATCATCAAAATGTAAAAACTGTTCAGTCAACATAAGGACTCCTGTCATTTGAGCTCTGATGTAACGCGATAAAATACGCGAATACGTTTCAGAGGGGGACAACTGATCTGGAAAATTTCCGTAACTACCTTCACCGAGTATTCCTTCCCGTTGAACACGAATGTTGTGTGAACTACATAAAATCAGTTGAGCGAATAAGACGAGTTTGTTATGTTACTAGTGAGCCTATTACGAATTTACATCTTGTTAAATGTCATGACTATACCCATAGTAACCGTATACTGTAGTAAGTAACATAATAGATAAACTTTCTATGTTTGGCTATGGAAACTTTACAACTTTAATTTAGGGTATTTACCTACATAGGAACATTTTGAGAATACCTTTAATTTGGGATAATAAAGTTTTTGAAATCTTTGTATGTATATCAGTTTGTCTGCGTTTATCAAATGAAGTCAGAAAGAACTTCCTGTTAATTTTTTTTCACTCAACTGTTAAGTGCTGTGATTAGCGTGAATACAATATTTTATATTTAAATCAGGAAAAACGTTCCACTGAAATTAGTATAATATTTCAAAAGAGCCAGATTGACTTCTACCTCCTTACAAAGTATTTCAAATGAGGCTCAAAATTCATTCGAACTTAATCACGAGTTTCATCGTATATTTTGAGAGGAACGGTAGAGCAACAAGAATAAATTATATTTATTTGACATTCAAAGGCCCGAAAGTACATGGGTAATTTGATATGGGATTTTGAGCCAAAATAGACAGTATCAGTAAGTCAATAAAGGTTAGTATGTCGTATTGTTTAGGAGCACGTGAGGTAATGAACACTTCCGTCTTGGAGATTCATGACTCTCTTACATCAATGTGTAGTAAACCTTATTTTATGTTAAGCAAGATGGGAGGGAGTAGAGTATATTTAAAATTATTACCCTTGAAATGTTTCTAAAAGGCTCCGTATGTAATGCATAAGTAAGGGTTACAAAGAATTTGGTGTTGCCAAAAGAAATGTAATGTATATCGTCATACGAGGGTTAGGTATATCTTGCGATGTAAGCGTTGTTATGTGTAATAATATACATATGAGACCCACACATACGAGTACGTAAAAAAAGGATAGCGTAGGATTTACTACTGACTGTCTAAAAGATGACTAAATGTATTCATAGTAGGTAACGCTGTTTTACTGACTTTAGTAATTCAAAATACACGCTTGTGCATTACGGTTGTCTGTTGGCTAATAAGCTTTGCGTCTAGTTGGGGGTTAAGTGAGCAAAACGACAAAACTTAAATGGCGACTGCAACAATGCAAAGTATGATAGACCCTTACAATTGCGCGCAGAGTGTGAGTTAGAGCGTTTTGATCACACAACACAACAAAGAACCAAAAACCAAAACGGTACAATCGACATCACAAAGGCACAGAACGGCTCGTTGACGGATCGCCAGTTCACAATACGGCGATACTGAAACAATGGCCTCTGGAGCGCATTGTTCCACTCGTCCAAAGCTCAGTATTCACGTGTGAGCATATTGTTAGTGTATTGCACCCACACATGAGCGCTGGGGCAACATGCTTCACGTCCCATTGCGGAGTAAATCTTCGGCATCAAGCCACGAGACCAGCGGATCCGCTCGCCAAATTACCTAAAACTCAATTATAGCATAATTAATTGACAGTTACTAGTTAATCGTGCGTGTGAAATGGACTTCAATAAGGCTGAAGTCACACATAACGGGGTTTCTGTCAGTAATCGGATACGCAGTTAGATTACGCGATGTTTGTCGCTTTATATACGCATACATCAATGGTGTCAGCATTTGATGACATCAATTTTGTATAAGCCTTGTAACTTATTTCACGTAAATATTCATCATTTATTTTAAACTCATAAAAGACCTTTAAAATAAGGGATCTAAAACCTAAGCACGTCATTTACCTTGGCGGCCAGATACATAGTCAACTGGTCTCGCCATTATCTTTAAAGTCATACGAGTATAAAAAAATATTTTCCCCACTTGCTCCACTGATATATAGCTGATTTCTTTTTGTACTATTTAATACTGCAAAGACAAGATTTATGTGAAAGAAAATGGGGAAATAACAATGTTTAAGCTTGTAGGTAGATAACAATTCTTTAGCGTTGTGACAAAAAGGCCGTAACCGCTGGAACTGTGGCTCCAAAACCTCAGCTCGACAATAAATAGCGGCCCAATCCGAACCGTGTCGTCGCGTGCCGCGGCAACTTAATGGACTATTAACAAGATATAACCTTATCCGACTACGCTCCGTACTGGGCTGTATATCTCAACGTTTATATGACGCCGTTTTAAGCCATACATCGAGGGTGTTTTTAAGCATTGCCACGTTTGATGCGAGGCCTTAAGAAGAGAGTGAACAGACTCTTAAACAAATACACTTTTACACTCATTAATAGTTCACAACAGGGCAAGAGAGAGGAAGAAACATGTGTCTTCTCTTTGTGTCTCTCTTAATCATTGAGATCTGAAGAATACTTCACCGCCTTATCCAATGCGGAATAGTTAAGAAGTTAGTGGTCATGTAATCAGAATTTTTCATCCAATCGCAAGGCCTCCAACATCGCCATACGATTACAATAAAGTCCGATATGTTAACATGTTCTCCGAAAAATATATAATGTATGTTAGTCTACTCTACAGCCCAAAGGATACCACATAGAATCTACGCGAGTAAAGTTATGAGTATTTTAAAGTCCTAAAATCCTAAAGTTCGTATCTTGATCTCTCACGACATTTGCATCATATATCAACTTTACACTGCCATCATGTCCCATACGTCACCATTGCACTGCAACATAAAACATGTTATGTGGAAATTCCCGCTTCGCTCGAGCATAATTCAGTATTGACATTCAATATATTATTGCCTCTATTTCGTATCAAGGGACAGTCGACGACAATGCATCAAGATATTGAACAGTGAGAACTCACGTTCGTAGAACCAATAGTCAGGGATCCGTGGTACACTGTTTTTCACTATTACTATCAAGCAAATTTGTCAAGCAAATAGCAAATTTTTCGAGAGCAGCTTTATTTCGATGAGACGTTAAACTTATTCTATGACAACGATTCTCAAATGTGGTAGATAAAGAGGGTAGCAACGGTTTAATAAAAAAAAATAACCAGTTAGAAATATCTATTTAAAAAAAATTACATAATTTTGTCTCTGTGTATCTTCTTAATCTACCACATTTTAAAATCGTTGTCATAGAAGAAGTTGGGTCTTTCATCGAAATAAAGCTGCTCTCGAAAAGTTAGCTATCAAGTAATAAGTAAAAAAAAAAATTCTACGGATCCCTGACTACAATGTTACGAACAGAAAACATAAAACAGTGTCACACGTACTACATCAAAGTACATTCTTACCAAGTTTGTAGCGATTTTTTAGCATTCTATACCTTAAAGGGTGTCACTTCTAATCATAAGCTTTCACTGTGAGACCGTTCATTCATGTTTCACTTAACTAGGTATTCTGTTAGACACACGTACTTATTTTTTTGCAGTTTTATTGGTCGCTGTACAAAAAATACTAAAAGAAAAATACCTACGAAATGCGGTCACCGTATAAGAATTTCATGAAGAAACATACAAAAAAATGGTAGAAGTGAGCCAATCGAAGTAATTTAATACTCTTTTCTGGATATTGATTAGATTTTCTATTTTTGTTAGTAAAGGAAGGACTGAAAGAGGGTCGAAGACGATGAATGCGGACCAATATTTTATTGACTACTCGGCATCTGCCTCCAATTACAGGGATTGCTATAGGAGATTGCGATTCTACGTAATTTGCCAATCACTCAATGAATTAAATCGAGTCACTGAATTCCTATTCCTAGATAAGCGACGCACGTCTAATGTAGTATTAACATTAATACAAAGCGGACACGAATTGTTTTATAGCTTTTGTTATCGTTATCGATAATGCGATAGTTATTTCTTGTCACAGTAGAGCTATCACCCTACCTTACATAACAATAACTTTAACGACATCAAAACTTTTCATATTCAAATAAACGAGAGGGTCTCGGTTATCCCAAAATATATTTTTATCGAAGTGTGAATCAGATCATATAACCATTACCCGGGCGGCATATGCTTGTAAGTGTAAATTTGATTTATTCGCCAATAAAGGAATCCATTGCCAGGTGTTACGTTTTTGTTGACTTATGCGTCGCGACGATTCTTCGGATATCACTGTTAATGTCCAGTATAATGTTAGTAGGTCTTTATCTTAACTTAACTTATTAGGTAGGTACAAAAAATATATTGCTAAATTATTTACGAACTAAAAATATTAAACAAATTTTAAACATTCCACCATTTTGGGGGTTAAACGGGGTTTAGAGTTTAACTCAAACAACGCGAGCTCACAGCGAGGAACAAGTGATACTCGTACTCGTATTATGAACGTAAATATCTCTTATCGGACAGTGGAGCACGTTCAGCGGTGACAATAGTCGAAGAGAATGGAGCGGTGACGGTTCAACAGCTCACGATACAGCGATACTGAAACAAAGGCTGCTAAAACCACATTGTACGCCCGTTTATACCCTATTTTGTTACTGTCACATGACTGATAAAAAATATAGTTTAACTATGGTTGGCTAATTTTTTACTCGTATTATGAATAAGGTAAGGTGGGGTAAGACTAACACACGGGGCAAGAATAACACTGTCTATTATCTCGATATGCAATTGAAGAAACGACATGTGTGTGTTTTAGCCGAGAACATTTACGTTTTCTTACAGACTGGAAGAATTTCGTATTTAAGCTATACGTATCGAGATAATAGACAGTGTTAGCCTTGCCCCGTGTGTTAGTCTTACCCCACCTTACCTTATTACAATAATAATTTTTTTTATCCAAGTATGCCTGTTTAGTAAACTTTCATTGCGCTAAATAAGTAGTTCACTAAATAAAACTTTTCATATATTTTTTTTAAATGAAAATTTTATTGCGGATTCTCTTGATATTTGTGCAAGAGCCGCACTTAAGGAGCCAAAGAGCCATATGCGGCTCTGGAGCCGTATTTTAGCGACCACTGGTTTAAGCTATTTGTTTGCTAGTTCATAATAATCTTTAATATATAAAATTATAGGGTACGTGTGTTTGTCAATGAACTTAATTTAATTTTATCAAAATTTTAATTTCAGTTGGAACAACGTCTGTCTGACTTTTAGTTTTTTTTTTAATCACGCCCAGTACCCAGAGGAGAAGAAAAAAGGTGAAAGTAAGCCCTTAGGAAGGAATAAGGAAAGAACTTTATATGTCAGTCATAAATAATCAAAAATGATTAAACGGCCTATGCGCCATGTAGAATCCCGTGATTGTAAAACCCTATTAAGCTTTTAATTAAAACGAGCAATGTAAGCCAGTGCAATCTATTTAACATTGACTACAGGTCACGATCTGTTACCAAAATCATCCACAGCTCATTATTTCACATGACGTGTCTTCGCATATTAAAATATACCTTTGATTATTTATTTATTCATGTACATTTGTATGTAGTTGTTACAATAAAAATAATTAAAAAGAAACGCTGTACTTACATAGGCCTGCTTATTTCTAATTAGAAATTTCTTCGAGCAGACCGGGTAATGGATAATTTATAAATGGTTAGTTTGGCGTGCACTTGTTTACAAATAATTTGGATAGAGATAATAATTTTAGTTATATCATAGCTACAGATTTTAATTAAATAATAATTATGTATACTTGCATAATTTTTTACTCGGCTGCGTTAGGCGGGTAATGCTTTCAAGCGTATTTATATAAGTCCATTTCTTTGCTCCACAGTCTAAACAACTTGACTTTCAACGCATGAGGTATGATTTAATATCTCTCTATTGTAAGTATATTAAAGGCTATCGAATTAAAAACAAAGCTTACAAATTTACTCCACAGACCAGAGTATATTCCTCAGTTTAAGTTAGCAATAAACTAAATTATATTCATCAGCGAGATAACGTGTATTCTCTAACAATATTTAGCCCGCTCGAGCTCCAACTTTAATAAACCCCACAACACACTCGCAGTGACGTACAATTAAAACTTGCCTCATTAATAACTGGAGATTTAGGTCGTTGCGGCGAGTTGATCGTTCAAATTAGAAGCTGCACACTTGTGATGCCTTTGCAAGATATAAAACGATAGATTGATGATGGTTTATAACTTGATAAACTGAATTACTGTGTCAAAACAAAGGTAATGTAATACCGTGTCCATTTCTTTGGGAAGTTCTACGACCTAAAAGTTGACGGAATTTAATATGTAAAGTTGTGATTTGATTCGTCTTCACTGTTAGCATCGTATAGGCGATATATATTTTTCGTTTTAATGGTGGTTATTTTAGCATTTTCATTCTCATTAACTTATTCTTAAACAGAATAAAAAAGAATCAGCCAAATATGTAGGTTAAGCCGTTTACAACTTATGGTTAGTCAAAGATAGAGAATATATTTTTTATTGTATGTAGCAAATACTAGAAAAGTATCAGTTGATTATAAATAATGAGGACACGGTAAGGATTTTCCGGCGAAGTTCTCTTTTGAATTTAAAAATATTCTGTCCGTCGTAAGCTTGGTATTGTGTTGTTTTATAACCTTAATTTCTACACATCTAATGAACTAATTAAATATAGATAAGATAGTGTTACAACTTAAACTAAGTAAGGATTACGCACAAAAATTCGTTTTGTAGCGGATGAAAACTGCCAGGATTACTTACAAATTAACTTCACTAATTACTGCAAAATAAAACTGGGACCTACTTAATAGTTTTAGCAAGCTCTGAAGATTCGATTAAAAATTTTCTCGCCTACCTTTTCAACCTTTTAGAAGTTAAGTAGCTTACTAATTTCAGTAATTAAAATTTGTCTTTGACACTATTGTACTCCTACACTTAGGTACATTAGGGACAAAATTTTAATATCGTACTACGCTATTTTAATTTTATTATTACTGAAGCTTCGGTACGAAGAAGGACTTGAAGGTAATAATACAGCTACGCCATTGTTCTGAAATTTCTATATTATTTTCTATTTTGAGCATCAATATAATTATTAAATAGAGCTCCCGTTTTGCGGTCGAATTTCAATTATAACTCATTATTTCAAACAATAGACAATGCTCTCTTTTGATATTGACGTATAAATGAATGACGTTGATGCATCGGTATATGAATAGGATTGTGTTAGTGTAGGTTTTATTATACACTGTAAAATTAAATAGTAACATTATATAAGTAGGTAAAACTTCTCGACTTACGAGCGCTATGGGAGTAATTACACTGGCTATTTAGTCGTACGTATATGTCAGAGAAAGCTTAGGGGTTTAAACGTTGTTATCTCGGACGGGAGTTCCTGGGTTCAAACCACGCACCTGTGGTTAAAAAAAAGTATTGGCGTATTTGGTAGGTACTAATTATCACTTGCTACGCTGAAGAAAAACATCGTGAGGAAATTTTCACACCTGAGAGTTCCCCATAAAGTTTTCAAAAATGTGTGAAGTCTACCAATCTGCACTTGGCCAGCGTAGTGGACTATGGCCTGTACTTCTCACACTGTCAGAGGAGACCCAAGCCCAGCAGTAAGACAGGGTTGCGATGATGATTTTGATGATATGTCAGAGCCTTAAAGCGTAGCCTTGGTGGTCAAATAATATGACGATAGTTACTTTATTCACTGTACCATAGTACTATTTGTACCATTTCTTTAATTAGAGATTAAAACTGGCCGCACTCGTCCGGAATTTGCATTAGCAATCCTGAACTGGAATTGACAGTAGAGGAGAGCGGGTTTGAGATAATATAATCTGTTTTCTATTCCTATGTAAAGGTATACAATTACTTCAAAACAATGCAGGCCTACATCAAAACTAACTCACATCCCGAGACGTACAATCAGAAGTTGTCTCATTAATAACATGAGAATTTAGGGCGCTGTAGAGTTGATTATTCGTCTTGGGAGCATAACGTTCTGTGTAGTGTACCTTACGTTGTTTGCTGTTATTTGATAGGTTTTGAAATACGTTCTTACATTAATAATAACTCCGCTTACAGCTTCCAGGTGTAGAGTTGTGAAGATAGTGTCATAAAGTCTTTAGATTAGGTACTCGTTTTAAATTCCTGGCTGGCAGGAAGATTTTCTTCTAAATTTAAATATTCCGAATTGCTTTGGTTATCTGTCAGCATCATTACGAATTTAGTGACGGAAGAATAAACATAATTGTTCGCAAAATATCATCAATTATTATTATCCTATTGAAGTTGTCAATTATGTTACATTGTAAAGTAGATACGAGTAATGTGAAGTAGCCAAGTGAATTTATTTAAACTTCACTACAACCCACCTTTGGTGAAGGGAGTATTCTCAATCTAAGGTAGGATTTGCTACCCCGTTTCAATAGTACTTGCATTATAACCTTACCTACGTAGGTTTACTCATAGATTAGTTTATAACCTTATAATGTAACCTACACTACCTATCGGACCCGATGGTAGACCTAAAACATACTCGATTTCTTAAATACAGCAGAAAACGTTCCTAAGTTTATTTAAACCAACGATTTAAGAGTTCAGAAACAAACCCACGCTAAGATTTAGTGTAAAGAAGAAAGATGAAGCAAGTGAAGTTGTAACGTCACAAGGGTTTAAAAGAGGAGTGTGTCCAATGAACATTCGTAAATGGAGCATTGGATACAATTCCGTAATTACTGTTGCTACCTGGACGTAAGGACTAACGGAATTGCTGCCTTGTTAGTTGTTCTACGAAGTAAGGGTACCTCTCGAGTGTCAGCGTATATTATTTCTCAACGAAACTCTGAAGGTTGGTTTTGACATAAAACACTATACATTCGAATTCCTAATAGCCTGTATGTAGAATGCTTTAACCAGTTAGATACTTCTACGTGGTACAAAGTGCAATGACCTCAAACTCTTTTCGGGTATTCCGAAGAGATTGTGTACGAAATTATTTTACACTTTAATATTGTAATTCTGCAATCCTTGTAATATCTATAAAGACATCAATGCATCAAAATTGTTCCACTTTACAATATGAAATATCGAACAGACAAGAATTACCCAAAGACGTAAAATATTCACCGTCCAGATTAACAGTCAAATTCATTCATACAACTTGGCAAAGCTAAGACAAATTAAATTCCGAATATTTATTATCATTCCGACAAATCAGAACAATAACAACTGCCAACTCGCGAAGTAATTGGAAAAAGCTTAATAAAAAAATTTGGGGCAACGCAAAGCCGGCTGGGGAAATTCAACAGGGCTAAGAACAATATTGTTCACTGTGCTTTGTAGTCCGGAACAAACACGTGTGGAGGGCTGCATTGTTGCTGCAAACATTTCTTTGTGGCTCGCAACGAATACGTGTGTTGGAACAATCTTAATTAGAACATCGATCTGGGTCAGCTGTATCAATTGTTGGTATGGAGTAGGACGGGTAAAGCTTATGCACTGCCTCAATAAATGTAGAACGTTGAAACATGCTTCTTTCAATTTATTTATACGATCATTAAAATGCTTTTTTAATTGTGCACGAGTGACAACTTCGATAATTTTATCATTTATGCTTTCATTTTATATTTATTGGCAGCCGTGTTTATTTTCCTACAAAATTAAAGGTATCTATGTCAAAATTGAATACCCACCCGTTTTGTAAGGCTCAAAACGAAAGTTTCTCAACTTAGTACTCGTTAAACTCTTCGTGATATCTAAATTTAATTTGCAACTATTAATCAGTAATATTAACCATTGAGATAACTTATAAAGTAAAATAAAAGAACATAAACACCTTATACTACGTTTCACGAACAGATACGTCCCATACGCTTGTCCGACAGAAGGCACAATTGCAAGACAGTTAACGTTGACATTGATATTTGCTAGCCAGAGATACCTATTTGAAATACTAGTTACAATCGAATGCCATCAATAGCACGGGTCCTCTAGAAACAATAATTTCCTAAATAGACAAGATTTTACCGAGGTCAGTGTCTCTATAAATAAAACTGACCTGCAGTGAGCAGAAACCCGCTCATGCAACGATAATGGGTTGGCAAGTCAAGAAGCCGTTAAAAACATAGACCCCGTTTCCAATTCCGTCTTTTAACTGTCCTGCTACCGACAAAGTTTACTTAGCGCCTGCAGACAGATCTCTGTATCTAGTACCTAGTATAAAACGCAATATCGCGTCTGCTTTTTACGGACCGCTTTATTTTTTAAACCGAGAATCACTTCTTTGCATTTTTCCTTTTCATTTTGTACCGCGTTTCATTTTAAAATCGCTTTTACACTCGTAGTATTAACAGAGACAGAATAATGTTGACGTATTTCAGTATTTCCTCGTTTTCGTTTTATATTGCATTGCATTCTAATGCTTTCGTTTGAGTGTGCGATGTACGATATTACAGTTTTGAAATTGTTTCGTCGAAACTAGTGTGGTTTTAGTTAGGTTAGATTATAATTACAGATGGTTAGCAATGTTTATAACAACAGAAATACATACGTTATCATTTTTCATTAATGTAATGTCTAAACTTTTCTCGGTTTAAAGTGCTGTGCAGAATGGCTGTATTACGTCTTGAAAACATTGATTACCTACTTTGTTTTTTTATTTTTATTGTATGTGATTGTGTTTGCGCGTTTTGTTCACGAGACGTTGTGGTCGCTCAGCGACAAAGCAATGTAATAAACAAACAAAAAAATCTCTGGAAAAGAACGAATCAAGGCCTCTTTTTTTCCTTTTTTGAAATTATGGTAGTAGAATTTCAGCCATATTCGCCACTGGCATAGTTTATAACAATCGAAGTAAATTGTACAAGTTGGACATGGCACTTAGTTCCGGCACACTGGGAGAGACGTTTTGTAATTTCTATGTAACGGAGACAAGCTTTATAATAGCGTATCAGCCGGATGACATTATTGTCTTGTATTATAAGTACAATTAACGCTTGTACAAGTACTTATTTGTATGATTATAAAATCGACTTTGCGAAAATGGGCATCGGTTGGGACAAACAGTAAGTTGGGGGATTTTAAGGTCAAAAAATAGATTAATCTTGATTTTGTTTTTAAGTATAGGTATGCGTTTTTTGTAAAACGTATGCGTTTTTGTTTTTCCGGCCGCACCCGCAGTTGCTTAACTTCGTCGACTACTCAGGAAACATACTTAACACTAATTGAAGCTTGGTCATTGAAGGCCTTGTATATACATAATTATCCGCTCCGCTTAAAAAACCGCTCAAACTAAGCATGTACATTGTGCGAGGGTCTTCTGTACCCAAGATATAACCGTAAACACGAGGCTCTTGTAAAGACAGTTAATAGGGGTCAGTATAGCTGTTTACTTTTTACTGGTAGCTACTATTTTTAGTAGTACTCAGAGAAATTTAGGCGGTACTTGGCTTACTTTACACCTGTGTATTGTTTAGAGTTATAGTAATGACTTTATTTACTAGCTGACAGTGTTTCCCAACCATTGGGGCACATGGAGAGGTGTCAAGGGGGCGTAAAGCGTTTGAGTTTTAGTAAGAAAAAAACTAAAAAATAAACAAACATCATTGTAGTCAAGAAGTTTGTTTTAATTAAACGCTAAACTAACACACTCACACCCTCGCTCTAGGAATATATCTGCCTCGGCCGGGAATCGAACCCGGGACCCCTCGCTTCGCAGGCAGGGTCACTACCAACTAGGCTACGAGGTCGTCATTAACAAATAACTTTAGGTACACAAATAAACTATTTCAAAACCCAACGTCGTCCCAGTTTATACAAGTTTCGACAAGTCACAGCATGAACTCCCCGCGCAAGGAGGCATAAAAATATTATTTATAGTCCGAGGAGCCTCAATGAAAGAAATGTTGGAAAACCCTGGGCTAGATATTTGTATTCTCAATGGGGTTGCGGGCTAAAACTCTATAATCTATAGATCCTTAACAGAACAAAGCTTCGACCATGGAAGTGTTCATTACTTATCAGTACCTGAGATTCTCATTCTATTGAAATGAAAGCTACTTATTATTGGAATAGTAAACTCAATACAAACAAATTAGTAACCTGACCGATAACGCATAAAATGTCTTAAAACGACTCCGTAAAATATATTTGTAGTCAATTCATCTTAGCCGGCAAACACATTATGTAACAAGCTTATCTATAGATCTACAGCTATCTATCTATAGTTTAGGTACTAATAAAAATGTCCCCTATCATTCAAGAAATTTGTCACTTACGCTCCCCCATTTAATTTCCGATCGTAGTCCGATTTTGCTTAGAAGTAAAATACTTTATCGTTAAATTGGCTTGTGGGGAAAGGCCCTTCTTCAGATGAAATGACAAAATATTGACTATAGCTTACAAGCATTTAACTTTGTTCATTTATTTATTGAGTCCTAATTCATCTTAGAAGACCGCGGTTTGTGTTAACCTTAGTTATTAACCCTCTAAATCTAGCCTGTGATACGTCGTTTAATACATAAGTACTAATTGGGCTACAAGTAGGTATAGATAGTAATTACTAGGCAATTTTATTTTAAATTCAATTGAGTTACTACGCCCTTAGTGGTTTTGACCGTTATGCATGTTTGTATAAAATCATTATAGATAACCATTAAAATATTATGTTGCGTGTCAAATGAAGTCAATGTATACCTACTGTTAGTTGTCGTAATCATGACATGATTGTGTTTCCTACTTTTTACACAGTGAGTTTTCTGTAGTCAACTTTAGTAACTCATTGCTTTTTATATTTGTCGTTCTACAGTATTGTCTATTAAATATTCGAGTGTTCGAAGTTATGTGAGATGTGTAATTGAATTAATGTTCTATCATCTTCATCTATCGATATCACGTCCACTAAAATGTATTGCCAAAGTTTATGATTTGTATTGTAATATTCTGAAAGCTTCCCAAAGTAACATTAAAAAGGGTACAATATTCTTCCGTTTTCTGTTATTGTAACCCTCTTTCTCTTTGCCGCCAGTAGCCACAAAGGATTCAAATATATCACAGGCCTACGTCACCGAAATGGATACAAATGGATCCGTACACAATATTAATATTACAAAAAGTCTTACATCAAGGCACCAAGGGACTGACATCGGAGTCGCTAAAAGCAGGAAGAAGTAAATTACGTTGTCAAACAAACACATAATTTTATATAAAGACGCAATCATTTCAACGGGATCGCGTCGGAATATGGGGTTACGCACTACGGAATTGACATACGGCTTACTAGTTAGTTAAACTGCGTGACGAAAATGATTAAAATATTATTAAGTACCTATCGTACACATAAGACTGATAGACGCATTGAAATATTACAGGCTATGGTTGAAAGCCAACATTATTTGATTGCTACCTCTTTCTATTGTTGCTACCCTCCCAATTCTGTTGTCTTAATTTTGTAAAGTTACCATAATATAATATTTTTATTTTCTTCTATTTCTACTATAAAAGGTTGCGTTTATCCTACAACGTAGGTTCGTTCTGTAAGCAAATATTAGTAGTCTATTTAGTAATATTTTAAACATCACTCTAAATTGGTCTAAATATCCGTTGTACATTTAAGAATAGATGCTCGACTCTTGTGTATAATCTGGCAATTAAGACCCTACTAGAACCACGAATCGTTTGACGGCTGACTCAAATAAAATGGTAGCTACCTAGGTTCGCTTTACATACTCAGCTTAGTAGGAGATCCTTCCTATTCGTATGTCACAGGAGAATGTACCAGAGCGCCTCCAGGGATCTTAATAGCCGCTATTTGACGCGCGACATTGACAAATACGTGTCTCTCGCACACCGCCAACTGTTAGCGGCCGCCGAGATATCAGTAAGACTATGTCGTTACTGATTTTGTGTCTGTGGGTAAGACATTATTTCATACTAGTGGACCCGCCCTCGCTTCGCTTCGGTGTTCCTTTTACCTGTTATAGTCTTGTGTGTTTTTTTAATATAGCTGACCACGTCTGTCAGTTACGTGAGTTAGTGAAGTCCCATACAAACTTTAAATTTTAATAATTTTTGATAGAGTGGACTGATTTTAATAAAATAAAGACTAAATAACGCCCCGTATGTATTTCATCCATTGTTCTGTAAAATCAGCCGTTGTGGCGTGGTGCTCTTTCAAACACACAGACAAACAGAGTCCCCCCCAACTTTCAATTTTATTATCATGATTACACTTTGATCCGGCATTTCATTGGTAGATAAATAACGACACTGTAACACCATGGATATTAACGAGGTGTTTGATAGAAGTAAAGTGAAAACTTCTCTAGTTAATCATTTTGATTTAGTGTTGGTAAGGCTTTCACCTGCTACGCCAAAGTCTAGAATACTGTAATCCTAAACAGGTAATGCTCCTCTTTAACTTATTATACCACTTTCAGGTCACACAGTGCACATTTTGTGTCATTAGTTCTATTTTAATAAGTACAAAGAGCATGTACATTCATGTTATGACTAAGAAATTACATGACCGCTAATCTATAGTGGTTTCGTATTCGTCTGTACCGTAGTACACTATTTCGTCTTTACTGCATATTGTTTAATCCTTCTACCCGGCAAAACCTTATCAACTAGTCCCTCTGTTCTACCAACCTTTACTTACACATCCCTAGAACACTATTAATATCGGATAGAGCAAAATTCAGTACAATATTTGACTAAATATTGTACTAAGTCTACGTAGGTAAACCATTTAAAAGTATGTTTTGTATTATTATTCCAAATTAAATATACACGTCTGATAAATACATACTAATATATTTAGTATATTTAAAAAAACTTAAATTATATTTTCAATAAATATATATTACAGTACAATAATCTTCCTAAGGCTTTAAATTAAAATAGGCATAACATTTTTACAGTTAATGGTACCAAACTCAAAACTACTGGCAATCCTACATCATCATTTCCTCAACCTGAGCTTAACTTTTCCGTAAAACAGTTAAATTTGCGAAATCATTACTTTTAAAATTTGAAAATTACAAACTTTGCAAAGCTTAATTTCACTTCAACTTTTTGATGTAATGTGTACCTAGTTGCTGCAGTTAATCAAGTATTATAGTATGAAATGTATGAAACCAAAATGCACGCAATGACTCTTTTGATACTTCACACACACAATTTATAGGGAACGTTGATGTACATTTTGACGTTGACATCTTCCAGTCAGTGATATCAAGGGTGATGTAGGGTCTTAGATTTAATCCATACTCCATATTCATTACTAGACGATGCCCGCGGCTCCGCCCGCGGAAAAGTCGATAAACAAAATATTGATTTCGTCCCAAGGGAACCTATAATCGGGATAAAATGTATCCTATGTCCTATTCCTGGATGCAACCTATCTGTGTACCAAGTTTCAGCTTAATCCGTTCAACGGTTAGACCGTGAAGGAGGGACAAACATCCAAACATCCAAATATCCAAACATCTTTACAAACTTTCACATTTATAATATTAGTAGGATTATAAAAGCGAATTCTGTCTATTTGTTACCTTTTCACGTTTAAACTCCTGGACCGATTAAGTTGAAATTTGACAAACGGTTATTCCTTGTCTAGGGGAAAAAGCTAGAATCCATGTTATTCCGATTGTATGATCTACCAGGATGATTTCGACGTTTATGCGTAGAGCGCCTGATGAATAATCTCAAGCAATACGATGCGATGTATTTATATAAATGTAATTCATAAATGATATTCAAAATAAAGAGACGTCAGAAAAAATATATTACCTAATAAATGTTTGAGCAAAATAGTTGTGAACAGGAGGGTTCTTTCTCAGAGGCACAAAGGGTAATATCGCTATAGCAATAATACTAGAAAATATGTTTCATATGTTTTTATGAGTGACAAGTATTTGTAAAGGAATCATACATTACAATGGTGGCACACCGTGAAATATCACGCAGTTGCTTAGTTCAGTGTATGACGTAAATCTTTTACATGTAGACATGTCAGCTGATCTGGAGTTATTGTATGAGTTTTTAGTAAAAGAAGTATGACTAATATGAGTTTCTAGGACGTCGACGGTCACTGGGTGGCATCGAATCAGTGCTTCAGAAATGAAGTGATTTAGTTTTTATGTTCATACTTATATGTAGGTTAGTCTATAAGGTAATGTTATGAAGCTCGTTGCTTGAAATAAAAGTTTAAATAAAATAAATAAGTATCGTTTTTATAGCTTCATATTCAATTAGGATCTAACTTTAACTATAACGCGTAGAAGACAAATTTTTGTTTACCTATTAGAACATAATATAAGTTTATTTAAGAAAAAAAAACAAATTTAAAACACAAGTTACACTATCCATTTCTTTAATACAAGTAACTAGAATATATAAATTGTTATGTATGAAAAACGAGACAGCAATTTAGTCCGGGCAGAATAAAAACCCGTAAAAGTCCACTATTTACTATCATAAACAGGAACAACTATTCCTCGTTTAAAGTAGCGCTAAGTAAACAGTCTGTTTGCGAAGTCAGAAAATACGAGTATACGCTCGCATTAAGGTACTTTGCTTACCGATCGCGAATAACTTTGAAATAACGGCTACACGAAAAGTATAACCACAGTATAGTGTATAGAGAGTGACAGTAGTTAAACTCATCTATATACTTCGTTTCTGATACCACGCACACATCTGTATGCTAGGGTTTTCAAATAAAAAGAATACCAACATTACTATAATAGTGTTATAGACACGCTACGGACAAAGAGGACGCAATTAATCAATCAGCTTCTAAACGTCTGTACAAAAGACGTTAAATAATTCAATTTAAAAATAGGATCACAATATTGTATCACAAATATGGGAAGCTTCCTGAAATAAACACAGTTTATTTTTATTTTTTATAATATTTTTTATCGCTTGTAGCTTACAGCTGAAGATGAGGTAGTAGTACAAGAGTTAGTTGGAGCGAACTCGCTAAAGGACCCCGCATTTTTTCCTGACACACAGCTGCAAATTAACACAAACAACAGGACACCTTTTATATATAACTCTGTATCGTTAACCTATATGAGAAGACCTTATTTAAGTACCTACAGGAGCAGTAGGAACTTTGTTTGAGTAAATAGCTAAGAAATTAGCAAACAAGGCACGTGATGGTAAGGGTCACAGTTTCTAATAGACTTAAGTAACAATGTATATGTTAGGATGTATGTAATGTTGGCTTAGAGAAAGAGAAAAAGATATTTTGGTTCTGGGCTATAAGAACTTAGTCGTACCACGACGAGTCCATTGGTGGTTGACTCAAGCAAGAAGATCAATTAATCAATATTTTTTTTGTCTATACATACATTTACGAATTAATCACTTGCTACGGTGAAGGATAACATCGTGTGGAAACCTGCACACCTGATAGTTCTCCATAAAAGTACTCAAAGGTGTGTGAAGTCTGCCAATCCGCACGTGGCCAGCGTGGTGGACTATGGCCTGTACCCCTCACATTGTAAGAGGAGACCCAAGCCCAGTAGTGGGACAGTTATGGGTTGCGATGATGATGATACCTACATATATAGATACCTACTCTTGGTGTTATAGATGTTCTACTTCATTGAGGGGTACATCATAACATTCAAAGTAAAATAACACTAAGTTATCCTTACTTGTTTTACTAGCAACAAAATCATTTGATTTAACTTCATTTAAATTTTCCTTAGCAGTGGAAATTTATACTAATATCATAAATGCGAACATTCCATGTTTGAATGTTCCATCATAGTGTTTTAGCTGAATCGATAATGATGAATTTTAGCATAGAAGTAGATTAGACCTTGGAGATAATTAATAGGCTCCTTTTAGCTACATAAACAAAACGTGTGGGTGTTAAACCTTTGTATAAAGCCTATTTTCCAGTTATTTATAACGAAACGGACGCAAGATTACATAAATTAAATATTTTCAACCATTAATTCATTGTAAAATTCTTATAATAAACATTTTTGAGTGTAAAACGAAGTTATTGATCAGCGACTCAGCGAGGCATGTTGGAACGTAAACACGGGTTCTTCATTTGCATAACTCATTAGGGCTGCCAATGTTTGTTGTGTTTATTTTATTTTGCCTTTTGTATTCTTTTAATGCATAATTAATTTTTGTTGCGTGCCGGGCCACGCTTAAAAATAGATTGGGTTTTTGTATTGAGACGAAGTCATTTGGTAGAGAAGTAGGCTTGGGTTGCATGGCGTTTAAACATTCAAAGCTTATAGAGCTTGTGCCTGAATAAGAAAGTGTTGCGGAAATAATTAAACGTAACTATAGGTCGCGAAGAATAGAATTCATATTAATGTTAGACAGCTGTTTTGACTATTTGCGTGGCTTCTACATATTAATTGTTCTTAACAGCTTATAGGCGACTTTGTATGTCAAAGCTTGTATTTTTATAATGTTTAGTCATTGTATTAAGAACTATATTGTGCAGTGATTATACATTTATTATTAAAATACCCACCCTTAAAAACCTTGTAGCGGTCGCGTTTTTTTTCATTTGATTTATTACCTGTTCATAAAAGAATACAAGTAAGGTATAGGATTATAAGTAAAAGAATATAATACTAGTTTTCACCCGCGGCCTCGCCCGCGTGGAATTCGGTTATATCGCGCGACTTTTTCGCTATAAAAAGTATCCTATGTCCTTTCCGAAGTTCAGTTCTATCTTCATACCGAATTTCATTAAAATCGGTTCAGTGGTATAGATGTGAAAGCGTAGTAGACAGACAGAGTTACTTTTACATTTATAATTTATTTATTTGAAACTTAATGCACTATACATTTGTATAGATACAAAGGCGGACTTAATGCTAAAAGCATTATCTCCCAGTCAACTTTCGGACAGTCTGAGTACAATGAAATGCCGGCATTTAAAGTAAAGAAAAGATATAAGATAATTATAAACCTACTACATACACATATGCATTATGTATATGTATATATTATAATATTAGTAAGATAAGTAAGATAGTGAACAGTGACAGCCCTACGAGATAAAGTTGGTAACAAGCCGCCTGTTGGCGGGGCAAGCGGCGCGTGCTGTAAATTATTTCGTCGTCAAGTTGACTGCTTAAACTATATTAAAATATGGAAAATGTACGTTCATATTTTATCTTTTTATTTATCCCTTTAATGCCTACCAATAAAACTGTAATGTCGTTTAAAAACTCTTGACATTTCAGCCTTTGCAATCGATGTATAGACCAATTTGTTTCAATTATTCTCTTTATATTTCTGTTTGATTGTCCTATTTTATTTGTAAAGGACGAAAATTAAACTAGTGATCATTAAAAAAAAATCAAACTGGTAAATTGGAGGGGTTTAAAAATGTTTATCTATTTTACTTCCAGGATAATAGAAATAAATCCAATGATACTTCAGACGATGCCAAAGAAATTGTCATATGTATACATACGCTTTAATTTTACTTTCCTTCTGGTATAGTTGAGTAAAAAATAGATTCGCTAAGTCTGAAGTTAATAACATAAACGCCACACAGTTACGCCATGTTAAAAAAATCCATACTGTTCATGATTTTGGAAGTGGAAAGGGCAAGAAAGTAAGGAATTTTTATCCATACCAGGTTCACCTTAAAGATCTACTTTGTATCTATCTTTTACTTAATATTAATCAGTATAACAAGCACGCTAACCTAAACTCTTATAAGTACTCATTATTGCGTAAGATCTAAGTAGCATTACATTGTTTGGTCGAGTCACTTAGCAACAAAACTCGTGCGAATCAATGTAGGTTAAAAAAACTACCGCATGTTGTTTTAAACACATTTTCCTCAAATTTCCGGCCAGTGATACAACCATTCATAACGTACAAGTAATGAACGACCACTCCCGGTCGTCCGTTGCCGGACCGTCGTAAATTATTCCGGTGTATCGTCGCGCCGAGCTTAAACGGAACACTTTATGTTTGTTTTCATAAAAAAGAAATATTCCTCGCTCACTGAATAATCAGTGAGCACGGCGGGGTTTTAATGACGTACTTCTTTGAGAATCGTTTGTGTTGATAGTACATGTGATTTTCGTGTTAATGACAATTGAGTAATCAAACCTTTTGATGGTTAGTGGTCGCTCAAGATTTCATTTGTTTGGGCTTTGACTAAGGCTTAAAGTTAGAGCTCTGCTGAAGATTGACTAGTCAGACTTAGGAGTGCCGGGACTTCGAGGAGTGACTATAACATATAGAGTAGATATAAATGTAATTTTATCCTTGGAGTCAATAAAGTTCCAGCTTAAAAAATGAACACGTATTCCCGTACGCCATTCTAAATGACGTCATCAACACAACTAGGTAGATTATTTATACCGCATATAACCCACTTGTGGTATCGCAATTAAAAAGATAAATTGCGACCAGTATACAGATTAAACCGACGCAAAAAATCAATTTCAATGGCACGTAATTTATCATGACGGGTTTATTTTTACGGCTGTAAAAGTATTTTTATGAGTTTTCGTGACACTATCTCAGCTTGCAGTGTGTGAGTAATGTCGTGAACCTCGATTGTTTATTAATAAGATAATTTAGTCATCATCAGTTCCTATAAGAACTGTAATACGAGCAATTCTTCTGTATAAGTTAACGGGTTTGAGAAAATGCTACAAAAAACTGCGATGTTTGTAAATTGAGGTCACGTCATTTTCCAAAAAAAATATTTTCATGTTTTGTTGTAAATTATCAAATAACTTTTCTTCTTGTTATCTTTTCTCCTTATTAAGACCACAGATTTAATTTTATAGATTCGTTTAATATTAATTATTAAGTATTTAGATTATATCCGAACAACTATCACACACATTTAGTGAACTAAAAAAGAAAGACATACATAAATACAAGCATCACTTTGAGTGAGCCAGGATCTGAATCTAAACCATTTAAAGGTCTATCACAGCAAAAGTCCATGGACTCTAGATGGTGGTAGAAAAATCATTCGTCCCATATTCATTCGCTGAAGATCTTCCATATGAACGACTCTCACGCTCTTTAATCAGAAAGGATCAAAGATACGCCTTGGGATTTATTCTAATGCAGATATCTACGTATTTATTTTGCCTTATTATTTCATCCGCTTTCTATTTCAGTCATGTTGATCTTTCGGATAAAACTGTTGATATATTGCTATTGTGTAATAAACGTAAACATACATGCCTATATTGTTACAATAAATGTGTATCTTTCAAAGATCTACACACATTATTCTCCGTGTTGAATACTGGTGACGATTTTTACAGTCTTATCCTAATATTTATACATACATGAACATAAATATTGACATAGGTACTCGTATTTCTAAACCATAAACGTTTTCATTGCAAATACAAATAGAAGATAACTACAAACAAATCGGTAGCGCATAGCTTTGCCAAAATTGCCGCATGCGTATATAAAGTAACTTTAAATAAACGTACCATTTGTACACAAAATAAATAGCAGTACATCAAAAATGTAAAATCTTCTTTGCATGGAGGCTAATCAAAAGAACGTAAATACCGAAGACGCTTAATTTTGATGGTACACGGAAACACGGTACGAATTTAATGACATCTCTTTGATCAATAGCTCGAAGCAGGGATTGATCGTACTGTTCACAAGTACCTTAATTATCCGGGTCAATCTTACCGAATTTACACACCCTATTAACTCCAAATTATTTTATTGGTTAATATTTATTATAAAAAACCGAATGCTGGTACATTTTTAGGAGCAAACCACGTCCTACCTACAAACTCTCATTTGCATTCCATTTCATATATCGGAATGCAAAAGACATTTGCCTAACCTGCGTTGTGATAAAAAAATAAGCTATGTATAATTACAGAATGCGGAAGCACCCTTAAAAGGTAAGACAGCAACTCACTGCGTATTAATAAATAATTTAAAATTGTATCGATTTTTGAGAATGACGACTTTGAAATCCTTGTACAATCTCAATGCGAGTGATTTATTGAAATAGTGAGCAAAAAATGTTCAACATTTCCTTCCTGAAAAGTTATTGTTATTGATAGATAAAAGTACATTATAAATCATCATGATGAAGCATAAACTTAGTAGGTACGTAATCATTTTCTTAATATTCAAATACGAAATGTTTGGATTGAAGGTGTTTTTGTTAAACCAGGACAACATTTATGCGGAGCTAATTTTCACCCGCTACGGTTTCATTACAACTGTTTACAATAGTATAATATTAAACAACCGTTAAACTCAACCACAAAAGTAGCGTCATTGCAAATGATGCGGCAGGAGACCGCGATACGGGTAAAACATTTAATGCTATTCACTGGCAGTTTCCACACGATACCATAATTATGTAGCAGTTATTATTATGAAAACAAAAAGCTACTTAACAATACAATAGAATCCAATGCCATTTTTATGTTATACGTCAAGTCAATCGAGCTATTGAGCCATGTTAATGAAATTGACATTCATACAAAAGTATATAGTATATATACAATACATACATATTTTATAATAGGCAGTGCAGGTAGTGAAATTGATCCATAAAGATAAATCTATTTATAGGATTCATTGGCGAAACAATACTTGCTAAGTTCCATCCCTTTCAGAACCATTTTACTTAAGTATTTAAGCACAGGCCAAAAAATGTATAGACGTAGTCTTCGGAACTAAGAAGCTTAGTAGGGAAAAACATAAGGTTAATAACAAATGATAGGGTTTCCCGGTACATTTCTCGACAAACCGTGCTCGGTGACATACATACATATTATGTCAGATCGAAAAAAAAATTGATCTCAGTTTTTTGTTCTGAACACTGGGTCTATAATATTTTTTGGTCTGAGTATTTAAGTCACTTTAGCCAATAACACAGATTTCAGCAATACCTTTTTTCCATTTAGAAAATTCTTACGTCGATCATAAAAGTACTAAGTATACGTTTAATCCACTCGTCTGCATTAGCTACGGAGTATTTTGTTTAGCTATGATGAGTATCCCCAACAACCAACCATCGCTCGTTTTATGCAATTTTGCTGAGGGTTAAGTTATAAGCGAAAGTCAGTTTGAATAATTTGCTACTATGATTAAGTAATTTTGTTGGTTTTAATTTTATTTGTTACTAATGAACCCGCCCTCGCTTCGCTTCGTTGTACCTTTTACCTGTTATCCCGCAGTAACAAAAACGTTCTTAAACAAAACGTATTCTAGATTAAGGCACTTGAACAAATGACTACTACTGTTGTGTGTTTTCTCAATATGGCTGACGACGTCATCTATCAGTCACGTCAGTTAGAGAACTCCCATACAAACTCATAAAGCCCAAGTAACGCCCTGATTTAAAAATTATAAATGGATTTCGTCTATAGTTTTGTCAAATCAGCCGTTTTTGCACAATGCTCTTTCGAACAAACAGAGCCTTCAACTTTGAATATTAATCTATGTATAAATACGTTGACCTGGATTGTATGTAAGACTTCATGCTAATATTTAAACTAGAATAGAATAATAGTTACTATAACATTTAATCATCATAACTGTCCCACTGCTGGGCTCGGGTCTCCTCTCACAATGTCTCACAGGCCATAGTTGACCAAGCTGGCCAAATACTGATTAGCATTAAGTGAGCAAACGGCTTATAACCAGAAATAAAAATATATTTCGCTAACCGCTTACAGTTTGTGCTTAAAAATAAAATACCGACACTAACACGATATTGCTTTTTCACTTATGGGCCCTCCCTTTTTCATGTAAAATGCGGTGATTCGAGTAACGTGTGGTTATGTGGTATGTAGATGGGTAGGACGAATAAATACGCACAATGTGTAATCCTCAGAACTTTTGCCTATAGAAGGCAATAATAGTGTAGCAGTTTGAACGTTGGACTTCTGAACGAGAGTTGCTGAGTTCAAAACCGGCATGTACCTTTAATTTTAAAAGCTATGTACATATTACAAACTAATTGTCACTTGCTTTCATGAAGGAAAATATTTTAAGAAAACCTACACACTTGTGGGTTCTCCATAAAGCTCTCAAAGGTGTTGTGAAGAACCACAGAGTGCCTACTTTCGTTCAATTAAACTACTTTAAAATCAGAAGAATATGTTGCAGGTAATCGTACATCCAAACTGCTCTTTTCACTAAGTCCTTGAAAACATTTTACGCAATTAATTCTCTCGAACGATAAATCGTGGATTTCGCAGAGTAAATTCTTCAGGGATTTAAAAATAGTCTTAAATTTATCCAAGTCCTATGCGGCTTCTTATTAATTCTAGGTACAGACACAGTATAGTCATTAAGATAAGCTGGGTACACATTTACTAAATGCAAGGTAAAAATAAAATTATAATTTAATAAAAAAATTAAACCAATTTCAAAAACAGAAAAATACGAAATAACG
>LGAG01000464.1:111223-123236 GCA_001278395.1 Lerema accius
ACATACATACATACATCTATGAAAATTTGTATATTTGTTTAGAAACCCCTTCTAGATAATCCTGTGTAAAAATTTCGCAGTTTTAATAATATTACATACATACATGTAGAATTGATAACCTCTTTTTTGAAATCGGTTAAAAAGAGTTAAAGTAAAGAATTTTTCAATAAGGGACTAGGAGTTTACAAATACCTACAGACCAAAAATACTCAGTCTACGAAACAAAAACGCGTAATCGAAAAATTGATAACGTTAATGACAAACGATAACGTTTTCCGGTCATTGCTCCGCAGACCGTGCTTGGTGATATTATGTCAAGGCGTAAATAGAAAAATAGACCTCCCTTTTCTGTTATGAATGAGTATACAGGTCTGAGGTCAAAAATCCAATAAAACAATTCATTCGAGTTCAAATAAGCATAGTCAATTTTAAAAAGCTTTATTTTAATTAACTAACTCTACCTATAGTTGTTACGGGAATTTATGTATATTATGCGGTGTATTATTTTTTATTGAAATTAACAAAGAATGTTTAAACAAAGAACACTAAAGCAATGAAGGTTTATTAAGCGCATGATAACTAAGAATAAAAATAAATAATAGATAAAAGGATCTAACGTGGTTTTCAATTATTTTTAAAAAGGAGTTTCAAACAAAGAACTTGTTAGTCAGAAGTCCGATAAGATAAATTATACTCTCAGACACCAGAATCTAGTCTAATTTTTATGCCATTTAGACTCATTATTGTTGAATTAAATGCATACACTCGTAAATACACTCTGAACAAGAGAGTCAAGCCACATAGTATATTTGCTTAATGAACAAAATATTTTGCTGTTTAACGCATTTAG
The DNA here is from genome assembly GCA_001278395.1 of Lerema accius. NCBI lineage: Eukaryota > Metazoa > Arthropoda > Insecta > Lepidoptera > Hesperiidae > Lerema > Lerema accius. Next base: position 112,074 of record LGAG01000464.1, read on the forward strand.
ATCCCATAATGTAGAATCTGTCAAATCGTTTACACTGTAGAGCGTGCTAAAGAAATGGACATACATATGTACATACATACGTACATCATATACGCGAAAAACATTACCCTCCCCCAGCGCAGGCGGGTAAAAACAAATGTAATTTTCATTTCTTTCCAACTTCGATAACAATTTTCTGGCACAACATTTCTCGGATTTAAAAATAAGGTTATATTTCCCAGTCGTGTGCAGCCACTTAATCCCGGCTAACTAGAGTGCAGTCATTACGATAAGCGGGATATATTAGCTGGCGAGAGCGGAGCTATGTTCCTTGCTTTATGGAGCTCATTCGTCAATGGAAAGGGATCAGCGGTTAAGAGCACTCGAAGTGACTAATGAACATGTACGCAATGATTCAATGTAATGCTCATAACATCTGGAAATTACTGGGGAATCAATTACGTGAAGTGGTTAAGCAAACGTGATTTTAATCATTTTTCTTTAGGTCATGCGTTTTTATTAGGTTATTTATACAGACCTATAAAAATATTATGAGTTTGTAGTTATTTATAAAATAACACGTGAAGAGCATTGGAGTAACTAGCTAATTTTTATGTATAATTATTTGTAAATACTCACAAAATGCACACTTCCGAACTTTGAAACACCGATAGTCACACATAATAATGACTATGTCAGATCGAGGGCCCCTGTTGACAGACAATTAAAGTTGACATTGACATCTAAATCTATAGTCTATTGTTTGATATAATTAATTATGGTTGAATTTACCCTACTATTGAAGTAGTTTTTCTAACAATAAAGTTAATTAAAAGGTAAGCTACAAAAAAAACATAAAGTTTACTTAGATCGCATCGCTTAAGTATACCATTATTTTAAAACAAGGAGCTAGTAAAGCGCAAGCATTTTAGTTTTAATACAATCCATTACGTTATTTAAAGAGTTTGCTCACGCCTCTTGGCTGGGCTCAGAGGCAGCGTTTTACGCGATCGAAGCAATCTATCTTAGTCCTCGGAATAACGAGGCTGTTGCACTTTCCCATTTCAAGTTTACGTACACGTACAAAATTAAAAGATTTAACGATGAATCGAGTTGTATAAAATAAATATCGATACACGCTCATAGCAACACAGTGGGATATCCTGTGTTATGGTTGACATGAACAATACAAAAAGTTTAAAGAAGAAACACAGAAGGAAAACTTACATTTCTCTCTGTACCTCTTGTGTAATTCTGTATTGTTCTAGCTGGTTAGAACCTGCGCGGCAGTACGGTTTTGTAAGAACCATTGCGCCAGACCGATCGTCTCTTTGTATGTTTTATAGCCTACTACCACTTTATACGCTATTTGACATCGCTTCAAGTACCGTCAAATCGCATCACACATTGGAAGTCGTTTTAACATTGGTGGAAAGGTTTCAAATTTCACCACACTCTAGATCGGATTGGGGGATCGGTTAATGTAAAGTGTGATATTTTGTCACTTATTAATTAATGTCAAATGGTGTTCGACAAGTCAATTTAGATTAGACTAAGAGTACTTCTTATTTGTACATATTTAAAAGAACTACTTAAATACTGATAACGAAGGCTTAATTAAATACTTAATAGAGATACAATGTCTGGTATAGTTGTTATTTCAAAATTGTTACACCCTTTGGAATCTCCTATGAAGCGATCAGAATATTTACACACAAGAGTTCAACATGAATTTATTGGAACCAACGGTCACTCACCCTTCAACCACTAATAACCACTACTGCCTGACTCGGTCATCACATAAGACCCATGCAAACCTCACAATGAGCACACAGCCCCATTTAATTGCTACTAAATACCCAAACGACTCCTTTGACAAAAAAAACTTTATAAGTACCAACGAGTATTCTGTTTTTGCGACCAAACGTGCCAAGTTTTCAAAAGTTAATGACCTTAAATTCTTTCTAGGGTATAATAAACAGTTCCGGCTATTTTAACTGCGGCCTGTAATTATGTTTTGTCTCTCACAGTTCATTGGCTTTCGGAGTTTATATAAAAAGTTCTCACAGCGTCAACTTAATTACTGGTTGCGAAGAAAATCTAGTACTTTAGCTAAGTGAGTAAAGTGAAAGTGTGTCAAAATTGCCTCGCAATTTTTTTACTCAACGGGGTGTCCCTTTAATTAATACTAACAAGTTATCCTCCAGTCATTAATTAAGCCGAAATACTGACAAAATATAACAGCCTTCAATTATGTATTTTGAATGACAGTTTCCTTACTGGGCGCAGGTTGAAACATAACTGAATTTTCGAGTAAAAGTAATTTCTTTAAGTACATTGCAAGTGTTGATAAATGTTTTGTATACCTGACATAATTATTTTCATGACATCATTACTATATTATGACTACATAATATAATATACAATACAACTGACTGAGGTACTAACCTACCGTCATAATTATGTCCTTAATTCATTAATGGCCACTACTGAGCGATAGTACCATAATACAGGTTTTATAAGCAAGGCAATATTTCGGAAAAGTTTTAAAATTTATTTTTGAACTACTAGTGGTCACCTAATCCATAAAATAAATGTACTGTATAATGACTTCTCTCAGATTTGCTGCCAATAATATCTGTAGATAACTTCGGATCAACTCAAACTATTAGGCATTGGACGCTATATTTCTAAACTCACACTATAGACTCTAAATCCGCAACCCACCAACCAACAACCAAGCAAGCATAAACGAACTAAATACACAATGTATTCGAATTAAAACAAAACAACTGTATTATCATTATCCACTAAAACCGGCATTAATTTAAAATACGCGTGGTTTCACGCAACTAAATCGTTCGCGTAAAACAGCGCACGGTAAACCAACCATTTAATAGTACAATTAAAGGTACCTACCTCGTTATGCATTGTGATTCCAATAACATCTGTTTAACTATCGTTATCGAGCTGCGATCCCAGTGGATTTGACGGGGTTATGTGTAGGTGGAAATAAAGGTAGGCTTATTTAAACTGTATATTCAGAGTTAATTTTTTCTTCAGTTCGACTTCACTTTGAAGGCACTATCTTTATTATTAATTGAAATCAATTAGGTCAGCGGCAGTTTTACACGTATAAAATAAGCGTTAAATATAATAGTTCCAAATTTAAAATCGAAGTACTCGTAATAACAACGTTTTACATTTATCCATTTAAAAAAATTCATGCATGATTACCTGCAACATTTGCAATATTCCCTAGACAGTATCTTATATAATTGAAAGTCCTAACAAATTGTTCGCAAAAGCCAAATTAAATAAGGCAGCCGGTTGCCAATAACGCCTGCCTCACGTACAGAATGATAAATTTTAGAAATTGTCGCTTCTCTCTTAATTTATACAAGTCCTCCCATGTGGCTTCTACTGTTAAAGACGCGTTCACATTGACTTCAATGTTTTAAAAGAATTATCTCTTAAATTTATTATCTCTTATAGTTTTTTTCTGTCCTTATTTTTCAACATCGAGTACTCTTAACGTTTAAATTTCATGTACTCATATCTATATCATATCAGCTCATATCATATCAGCTTAGTTTCAAATGTCCTTTGAAGTATATTTCCATAAATAAATACCCTTTGAAATATTAAACCACGATTGTACGAGTAAAACAATTGAGCATTCTCATTAATATGTGATATGGTACTGAGCATCAAGTGTAAATAACCAACATCGGATGGATGAGGTCTAAATACAAATAATTTGTTTGAAACACAATACACGGTATGCAATTTCATATTTCACGAGCAAATTGATTGACCAGATGAATTTAAACCAGCATTTATTCGCAATAACTGAGTATCGGTCTCTGGACTATCAGACACTGAAGTTATTTTGATAAAAGTTTAAGAGATATTTGACTATTATTATCATACATATCTACTTTGTTATTTAAGAGTAAGAGTGATTTAATTATAAGTGACTGGATCACAAACAAAAAAATAAGATAAGTTTTTTTTTACAATTTGACATACGTCACATACCACCTGCCATAGCCTAAGTCCATATGTTATTTGATCTTGACAAACTGTACAAAAGACACTATAATTGTATTATAACATCTTGTATAAACATAAATTATCTTAACTCTATCTTTACATAATTATTAATTTATTGTTTAATTAAAGAACTGCTTATTTTTCTATTTTTTATTTATAATTCCATTTTCTTGTAACAATTAGTGAAGTTCTTTGTTCCGTTCGCATCTGCTGCTTGCAATGGTCTGCAGTAATCTCAGCTATTAGTTACACGTTGCAGATGACGGAGGACAAAGTGGAAGAAACTAAGGTTCTGTACCTACAAATTAAGTATTATGGCTTAATAAACCTATTGCTAGTTATTGGTAAAAAAATATAATACATTTGCCACGTTATAACTAAAAATCTTTTAATACTTAGATGATCTGAATTTGCAGTTGGGCTATCTAATTCTAGGTTAAATTTTAATTTCAAGCAATTATAACAGAGTTATAAAAATAATCATATTTTTAGGATATACATTAGTATAAATTGATAAGCTGTATATTATGTTATACAAATCAATTGTATAGACTATAGAAACATACAATCTCAGTGATAAAAACAAATAAAGCTCACAATAAATTAATTTAAGGACACTGTACACACGCCTTGCTAAGTTGTCTCATTATAGTACATTAAAAAAATAACACCTTTAAAAATCAAAACCGAATAACCTATATAGCAAGTATGCACGCCCCCTATCCGCGGGAATAATAAACCGGTGCTGTTAATCTTGCTTCGACTGTGACCACTTTATTAGACAAGGACTTGTATACAGAAATATACGCCTTCGGGGAAAAGTTGTACCAACAACGTAAAGTCTTCGGAATGAGCAGGGATTAAATATACTAATTTATTAAGAATATTGCTACCACAACTAATTATTGGCTGATTGGTACCATGGGCCAAAATACTCTTGTTAAATATGAATATCTACTAGGATATTTTGTCAAACTTAACTTTATTATGTTCGTTTATAAGAGCATAATAAATAGACTTATTAAACCGATTTTAATAGCCAACTGTCATCTAAAGATTACGACCGGATTCGATAGCATAAAGTGCACGATAGCTTTAAAAGAAATGTCAATTAAAGTTTTACTACGAGTACATAGAAACAGAAAATTAAGAGTGACAGAGGAAAAAAGTATACATCATTATTAAATGTAGTTTTACAATTAATACATGACGTTTTCAACGAAGAAATTTCGTTTTCAAACAAAGGGTGTATTAATAAATCTAAAACTATGAAACTAAATACTTAAATTAGTACCAAGTAACTAACTAAATATTCGAGTTAGATTCCGAATAGGAACAGAAGGCGAACAGCTTAAAACAACTACACAAAGCTGCTATACACCTAATTTGAACTACATCCAACTCTATAGTTTCTTTCAGGACATTTTATAAATGTCCCCTCATTAATATCTATCAGGAACACTTCTAGCAGCCATTTGGTTCCTTGTTTGCTTAAAGTTAGTGTTGTAATTTATGGGGGCACTTTACCGGGACGTGCATATAGGAGGAAGTTAAACTCGGATGCATGTTTGCATACCGACTTCTGTCGAACGACCAACTTGTTCAAGTTACACTATCGTGATTAATATGTAACTATATTAATACTTGAAGGGTTGAGTTTTGGTACCATTTTAATACTGCGGGGAAGGATGAGGTTCTAGCTTAATAAAGTTTTACCGCTGACAAATGAATATTTTATCTATATTAATCATTATTTTAACTGATGTAAAAGGTAAAATTAGTTTTTGAAGTCAATTACTGAAGAGGTTTTAAAGAAAACTTTTAAAAGGTGGAATGAAGGATTTATGAAAGAGCATCATTATTATTTTCGTATTTAAAACAACGTACAAACGTTCTCTCATGTACTTAGTAAAAAAATTGATATTAGTTATACCTACCTAATATATACCACATACATAAAAAACATTTTTTTAGAAGTTGTTGCTCGTCATTTGCTTGCGTTATTAGTCAAGTTTTAAAATTTCTTAGTTGTTGCTTGTTACAAACACCGATATATATCGACATTTACTCTACTAGCGTTGTTGTGAAAGGCCAAATACAAATGTTTGAACACGCTTTGATGACAATAGCTCATTAGTGACGGATATTTAAGCACGCGCAAATCATTGACTTCATGGCTATTAATTATACGCCAGTCAATGTATGAATCTTGTAATGAGAACCCTAATTACTACCAACTTTAAATATTTGTAAATGATTTAGAATCAGTGCGTAATCTGACGCATAGACGGAATACTAAAAGATTTAACACTCACCCAGACCGAGAAAAAAAAAATTCTTCATTCAAATTTCGACCTCGCTGAGTATCAAATCCAAGCCTCTTTGAAGGCGGGTACGATATGACAACCATTGTACCATACGCATCGCTAAAACATACATGTACGTATAACAAATACATTCGGAAGTCAATGTGTAATACGACTTGAAATAAATAACGCAATGTTTTATTATTATTTGAGTGAAATAAACCTTACAAATTCCGCGTCATGCGGTTACACGACGTCCCATTTCTCATAGCGAACGTAATTCGCATTCGCTTATCATTAAAGGTAATGTGTTCGGGGCAATAATTTTCTCGGCTAAGGTTCTTAAGGGACCCCCATATATTATAGTTTAGGCCACGGCCTGAAATTTTAAGTGCTTAGTGTCGCAGGTCCACGCACATAATTTAATTTACACTTTATGTACTCGATGGTACAGTATCGAGGTACATTCTTAATTAAACACAGAGCCCACAATTTATGACCGAGTTTAATTAAATGATTACCTGCAACCTAAATCTATTAACTAACAGTCAATTATTTCTACGCAGAATTTAACTAGTTGCATACTTAATAACAAACAAATAATGACGCTACACATTCATAGTCAAAAACTAAGTTTGCCTATGTCTTGGGGCCCATGGATAATATAAATGAACAAAGTATCCACACCTCGACAGAGAAAAGGAACTTAAATTCGTTATTCAAATTTCCACCTTGCTAGAACTAAACCTAGGATCTTGAGAACGACAATTCAACGTTGTATGGGGCGTCAAAATGCAATACAGGTTTGCCGAGAACATTGTTTTTGTGGTTTTAAATCTCTGTGTACCTTTATGACCGAGCGACCGATAAATTAAAGTTATTTCTTTAGTTTATTGAATATTATATTTAAAGTTCATAAATATGTATTTACTTTAGAAAACACTTTTAATATACGAGTAGGTAAGTTTTTCAACACACTTTTTTGTGTGACGATCATTTAATAGATAATGTAAGACGAAATCTTATTAATAAATCGACATTTAAATCTGTAAGCATAATAAGACACTGCTTTAAGTTAACTATAGACTTGAATGTACCTTACAAATCTGTCTTTGGGATTGTGGTCGACATTCTATTGCGTACGCCGCTTACGAAGTGTTCCGAGAACCATTAAATTCTATTACGGTTTCTGTTCCTGCAGTACCTCAACTTAAATACCCACTGGACTGAACAGTCAAGCTGTGTCAGGTTGTGGTCTATTTTGGACAAATACTACGTATCTTCGCTCTGACATCGCTTGGTAGTGTCTACCTTTGCACTATTTATAGCCTTTGTAGCTCGAAAATCACGCTTAGATTCTCGACTATGAAGGTACATTTTACCTCTACGTAAAAGGTAAGGTAAAATTCATTAGATTTGTCTTGGATATTGAAACGTTTAAATGATTTCAGATAGACGATAAAAGTAAACGATTGTTAACAATGAACAAAGAATAGTGATTTATGAAAATAATTGAGTTCGAAACCTTTTAGTGAATTATTAAATTGGTTATCTGCGTTCAGACTTGTACAGACACTTTAAACACTTGTATTCAAAAACGGTAAATGGATTTCGTTAAGTTGAGAATCATGTAACTATTTTAATATAACAGAGCAATTACGAGACACGAAGTTGGTGGAAGAAGTACAAGAAATCATAATTAATTGTAAAGAAAAAAACTGAAAAAATAATGAAAAAATATTGTAACTTTAAAATGCACTTACAAAATGTGCACCATTATGACCCGATTACAAAAGGGAGTCTATTTTAATTTTTCAGAGAGTATGTAGGTATGTCAATTTCTTTGGCACCTTTCTACAAGTCCACAGTCCAAATAGCTTGACGAGTTTTTTCATAACTTTACGTATGTAAAATCATACGATGAAGTGTCGTTGGATTTGTCTCCATAGTAAGTGTGACCTAAGCTGTATTATGAGTCAACATTTTTAGCAGTCAGGATTTTATATTAGTGATTACTAGTTTGATAACTAGTTTAATTAGGTAGTACGGTGTTTTTGTAGATACTAACTAAAATCATTACATTACAAAACATCTACAACTCTTAAGGAATAGAAAACAAAATTCAAAATTTTGGAAATACCCACGACGGATAAAAAAGTATAATTGTAAAAGAATGAAATAAAATTTTAAAATCCCCCAACTTGGGAATATGATTATTAAACCAAAAAAACGTTGGGCAATTTTAAAATTTTATTTCATTATTTTTCGATTATACTTTTTTCATCCGTCGCGGGTATTTTCAAAATTTAGAATTTTGTATATTATTTTCTGTTACAACGACTACACCCAGTGTTTGAAACACAGAGCAAGGAATGTGTGGTTTGAAACATACTAATAGACAAAAAACAATGGTTGTCTGTAATATAAACATTTTTCATTTTCATTTTTTCTGTAAAATTGGCTTACGGTCGTTTTTAGGTACATAAATCATTGATGAAAAATAAATTTGCTATATTACGAGTATGTCAGCCTTAAATATTTTTGCTATCGCATCAAAGCTGTAAGGTCAATAACCTTGGTTTGTGTTGAGTAAGAACCATCCTCTAGATTGAATCAGCTGTGAAACGTCAGATCGTATTCCGGTTGGGAAGCTTTTTTCTATTTATTCTTTCCTTCATAGCAAATAAAAAATATTTCGAATCTAATGCTTAATGTAATTTGGATATCTCGCTAAATTATAAGATCACTTAATAGACCTACAGAATGTAAGAAAGTAATTTAGACTTCTGAGCAACTAAGATGGCTTGCTAAACTAAAAAGCTTTATTGAAGTATATCTAATTTGAAAAGTGCTCAAAGAAATTAAGATTGAATTGAAAGCGTACAAAACAAGCAAAGTACCAATAAAACGAACGAAATTTTCTAAAATCAATTTACCAACGCAAAACTTTGCCAAATATTGAAATCCCAAGTTTCAGAACTCGAGCATCTCCTTGATTATTCAATTCCTAATAATATGATAGAAATTTCCTGCAATTGTACCTTTTTGTTACTGAACTATAAACTTTTTAGAAATATGCCAAAATATAGAAAGATTCTGTTTATATCATAAAATGTTGTGTGCGAAGTCTTAAATTCTATACTTATAATAAAGCTGCAAGAGAATTCTGTACATTTAATATTTTTAGGAAAACTTTAATTTTATCTTTGTTGTCGGTATACAGATCATAACTTTTTTTTAATAATTGTTTGTTTGGCTGTAAATCACTGGACTGATTTAGCAAATTCGACGAATGTTTCTAGATTTCTAGCATATACTTTATCCCGAGAAGCTGTTTAGTTCCCGCGGGATAATAGGTAAAATGTTTTAACACTGAGTGATTCGTGAGTTGATACTGAACACATTTTTAATATCAAATTACGGCTTTACTCACGTTAAAAGTCGGAGTTTGCCCGACTAGTTTCGGACCGTTCCGAGGTCCTTCCTCAGGAGCAACACACGTCACTCGGCGGCGAGTGCCCGCGCGCGACTGCGTAAGATGGCGCGGCGTGCGCGCTGCGAGATGGACTGCTCGTCGGCCGGGTTCGGATCACTTCGTTCGTCATCGGTTGCGTCCCTCGTGCCAAGTTGCTTGCACACTGCACTCACTGTGTCCGGTTCGGTGATATCCGGTACGAACGGATCCGGTACGATGCCAAGAATTGGTTTCCAGGCCTGTGGAACACTCCACCCACTATCCCGGTTGTAGTTAGGTCGACGACTTATTTCAATGGCTTCCCTAACTTTGCGTGGGACTAGGTACTTTTCCCTTGCAAGTACGGTGGCTTTATCGAACCTGATGAAATGAGTCGTTTCCGGGTTGAGTGCATGTTCGGCTATAGCCGATCCTTTGCTGTCCAATTTCCTTATGCTTCGTATATGCTCCGAAATCCTTTGGTAAAATGTTTACCAAATCTAAGCCGAAGGTGGGGCATTAGTTTAACTTTAATAGCTTTTTAGCGTTAACACTGCCGTAATCATAAATAACATTTATTGAAATAGATCGTTCTCACCAGGTAACAAGCTTAAGGTGCTTCCTCACTCAGAGTATTTGCGTGTAATGTAACGTTACAGATTCGAACATTTCCAGTGAGGAACAATAGCACGCACCTTGTAATGATACATAACGAGTTTATATCAGTGAGGGAAGAGAACCGAGTAATATCTTGAAACACATTGTAACATCAATGTAGCAATTGATTTAATTTAATTGAGCAAAAATGTTACATTATACGCGAATACTCGTCAGTCAGGGAGATGTATTGTAATGTAAGGCACAAAGTAGAATCTATAATATTACATTACAAGTGAATGCTCCTGATGACAGAGCACCTTTACACGAAAGCAAACCTCTCAACTTAACTGAGCTGAACTTATGACATTTCTTTCAGATATTCTTAGGAAACTTACTTTCAACTTGTGAGCAACTTAAGAGTTAGTAACTATAGAGTTTTGAGGGTACATATTTGATTCTATAGTTGCATAACATTTCAAACTTTATCCATTATTTTTACAATCTAAGTATATTCAGTAAAAATTAAAAAAAAATCTAAACATAAATAAAACAGTTAAGTATTTTTTTACACTTCCTTAGTTTTCACCATAGATCGTTATAAAAATAAAAAGAGAATGGTATATTAGTCTAGACGACTTAAAGCTAAGATTGCAGGAATATCAGATTTAAAAGTACTTATTTTAATATTAAATTATATTCTGGTCCGTCACCCTCTGTTTCGTATTACAAATTCAATGCATCAATCATAGAGAAAAAAGTTATTGCTCT
>LGAG01000466.1:4314-36056 GCA_001278395.1 Lerema accius
CAACCCAGTCACAGTGTGTTCAGAAACTTATTTTTTGTCATAAAATACCATTTTGATCTGGTTAACACGCCGGTGCAAAACTTGTCTAGTTCGGATCCTAGACCATACCTTCAAATCTCGAAGCCGAATTACAAAGAAAAGCGGTTGTGTACTTGTAAAGTAAAAAAATAATTATGTTGTCTAAATCAAAAAAATGAGATAAATTTGAGATCGCTGAAATAATCAAATAGCAATGTTTTAAGTGTGTGTACAGAAACAGAAGCATTTCACCTGTTAATATTAAGACCATAATGATATTAGTAATATTATTATCGTTTTTATTTTTCCGTGAAACTTGCCTGGAATCGTCCTCTTGCTTTAGTAAGTCGCCAAATAAATATCGACTATAGGGTTAAAGACAGTAGATTATTTTTATTCCTAACTAGACGGTGCCCGCGGCTCCGCCCGCAGAAAAGTCGGTAAGCAAAATACTGATTTTATCCCAAGGGAACCTATAATCGGCATAAAATCTATCCTATGTCCTATTCCTGGATGCAAACTATCTGTGTACCAAGTTTCAGCTTAATCCGTTCAGCAGTTAGAGCGTGAAGGAGGGACAAACATCCAAACGTCCAAACATCCAAACATCTTTACAAACTTTCACATTTATAATATTAGTAGGACTAGTTTTAGACCATTCTGAGGTCCTTTAATTTCAGGAGTCAACAAGTATTTCGCGCTCTGACTGACTCTTTTGTCAGAGCTACTTATATTTGAAAGAAATGCGAACTTCAATCGAAAGTTAGGAGAAAAGTATTTGCTTTAGTACACTTTTCCCAGTCAAGCCATGAAAATACTTTAGAAAACATTTTAGGAAAAATGTGGAGTTGGAATTTAATTTGTTATACTTACTTTAGATGATTTTCATAATATTATACATAGAAGTTGTGAAGTAATTTAATTTTCACTCCATTAATGGAGTTTGTAACAAATATTGAAATATTAGATTAATATTCATATTAAATTAGTTTTGGGTACTGGGATGTACCTACTAGACTATGAAATATTTTAATTGAAATTTTTGTTAGATAACTGTGAGGGCGTAAACAAAATTTTATAAAGATCTTTCGGTTCTGTTTTTGGTTCGTACATTAAGAAATTAAGCTCATAGTCTGGTCGATCCAATAATATGAAGCCTGACCAAAGACCCCTGTAACCAGAAAAATGCGGTAAATTAAAAAAATCTGCAGTACCGGTAACATGTAATATAGCGCACGAAAAATAAATTGATACCATTGTAATGCTTGTCGAGTACCTACTAATTTAGCAACAATGTATAAAAATTACATTATTTCATTCTAAAATAAGAAAAATACAGACAGCAGACTTTAGTAAAAGGAACGAGTCCCTTATTTTACATAAATAATAATAATATTTAAGGTCTAATTATGCAATAATTCGCTGGACGTACTCTATGCAAGAGTTTCCTCGTGATATTTCTCTTACTACTGAGTTATTATCAAATTAAAAACTGTCGGGAACAGCAGAAAAGACAGATTTTCATAATTATTCAAACTTAAACTGCGTGTAGGTACCTACTTTACTCATTCCTTTTGTAACAAATGTTCATATGTTAACTATGCCTGAAGTTAGTTAAGTAACTAACGTAAGTTTCAAATAATATTGAATTACCGAGTTGATTTACAAGTTGAAATTTGCATTTGAAAGGAAACTAGACCTTTATGAAATGAGAATGGCAAACGAGCTTGCAGTGTCATCAACCTCTGCCGCCTATGAACATCTATGACAAACATCAAATAGGACTACAGGAGGTATATAAGGTAAGGTGGGGTAAGACTAACACACGGGGCAAGAGTAACACTGTCTATTATCTCGATATGCACTTGAAGAAACGACATGTGTGTGTTTTAGCCGATGACATTTACGTTTGTTCTATCTTAACGACTGGCAGAATTTCGTATTTAAGCTATACGTATCGAGATAATAGACACTGTTAGTCTTGCCCCGTGTGTTAGTCTTACCCCACCTTACCTTACTGTGTATATTGACGTCTTTAGTGATAAGTGAAAATTAACTATTAAGTTGACCGCTCAGTTAATACCGTTGGCCTAAACCTATTAATAGCTCACTACTGAGGTCGGGTCTCTCCTCATATCTAAGGAAGCCTATATTATTATCATAATTTGCGAAACTGCTGCAGTATAAATTGACGCAGGGGTTAAAGAGTAACGATTGCCATCTAACGTTAACAACCATAATCGATAACGTGCCTTTCGAAGCATAGATTTTTTTTGATCCTAGCGGTCACCCATCCACTTTCCGACCGCGCCCGCTCTAGCTTAACTTCCCCATCTTGTACACTCTCCAAACATCCTAAAAAAGTAAGCACGTGTGAAACTGTTTACACGCACTTTATGTAAGCGTCAGTTGGTCGTTATAGGAAGTAAATTAAGATTACGAGCGGACCAATCACGCGCCCTAGTGCCTGATAGCCCTCCCTTATTGCGCACATTCTCTGCAATACTTCTTTATTGGGTAATTAATTTCACACGTATCTTGGCTGCTTTGATTTAGGTCCAATTTTCGCAAAGTATTATCAAGGAACACTTCAACCGCATACTGCTGAATTGCTCTCGAGGGCATCGTAATAGCTTACTGCTCGGGAAATATTAGTTTAATAGTAGATAGGTAGGTATAAGAAATCTGAGTACAGGAATAAGGCAGCTTGTTGTAGACAATGGCTATTATAGATATGCCTATCAAAGAGATTAAGCTACAAACATGCCAACTTTTATCTATATAATATTAAGTATATCTAGTGAATTCCGTAAGTTACTCGTACAGACAGACAAAAAAAAGCCATAAATATTTTTTTTGGTTTCCACATCGATGTCAAAGACTACCTGCATCGAAATAATATCAAATGTACAATTCTGACCCCGAGATATAACCATTATAACTCGCAAACTCCGTCGGATCAGTTGATATTGACTCCGTTAATTGATATCAAAGTTGGGATCTCTTGACTATGACATGAGGTATAAATAATAGAACTGTCCATCAGTCAAGTATGTAATTCACCCACAAAACAATTAATGTATCTGTATATGTTATAGTCAAAGGCCGATATGCAGTCTCTTCGCGAAATGACTGGTTTATTCTAGGTTTGACCAACGCCTTCGGGCCAACCCCAAAACTAATTCTAATTTCGGCCTTTGACTAATGTGTTTTTAGTCAAACCTAGAAGCTCCTAAATTATCAGTCAAACGCCGAAAGTGAAATAATCTGTTTTGGGCTTTGCCTAGTCAATCCTAGAAGCGACTGGTAGACACGATAAAACGTCGATTGAACCTAACTATCATTTACTTTTAATTCTTTCGAGCTTTTACCACAATTTATTGTTTTGATTTGGAGTCACAATGGACGGATGGTTGGAGTCAGAATAAAATTTGTGGTACCATTACTATAATTTCAGGTGATAAAAGCAGGGGGGAGGGGTCCCATAAAGGGGGGCCTGGGGGGGGGCTGAGCCCCCCGCCCATTTAAGAGAGTTACAGTTACGAAACAGGCATTGAGCTTGGTTAGGTTAGTTAGGTTGCTGGCTTAACCCAAGAAAAAAGGAGGAATCCCGCGTGAGCGGGATCCCGGCGAAATTTGTGACGGATGGTTCTAATTTTTCCATAATAATAATACACGAAATTTATTTGACAAACGAAGACTTCCTCATACCTAATTGAGGTTTGACTGGTCAATCGGTCAAACCCCGATTTCATTAAATTGAGTTTTGACGTTTGCCTGATCAAATTCGTTTATCCTAGGTTTGACCAAAATACTTCGGTCAAAGGCCGAAAAATTTCATTTGTTTGGACTTTGACCAAGGCTTAAAGTCAGAGCTGAGGATTGACTAGTCAAACCTAGGAGTGCCGGGACTTCGAGGTTTGACTATAACATATACATTATAGAAATGCTACTACTGTTAGGATACATCATTATGTAACCATAGACGATGACCACGCATACGAACTCTTGTTATCAGATAACCGAACCAAGCTTATAATAAAAATCTCTAAAGTCACGGTGGTCTTAATTTAAGCTCAAACTAGCTAATTTTAGGATTAGCTTTATAGAAAAAGTCTTATTATAAAAGACGAGACATGATTAAAATTAATCAAAGTTAATTAAACAAGGTGATACATGTATAGGAATAATATGTCGAGTTGAATTCCATAGAAAATTATGAAGTTTTGTAGTACACACATAAGGTTTTATTTGAGAGTTTTTGCACGTAGTAGCAAAACAGAATTGTAAATGTAAGCCATGGGTAGGTACCATAAGCATAAGCAGGGAATAAAAATCTAGGAAATTTTTGAAATGAGATTTGAAGAACGTACGTACGAGTAAATAGGTATATGGTAATTGATGCTCATTTATCACTATAAAAGGAACTCATGGACTGTATGATTTAATTAAGTGCGCTGCAGCTTAGTTCACGACCCTCGCAAAGCGCGAGATTTGGGGTTCAATCCCCATAGATAATTTATTGTGCTCGAGGCGCGCACGTTTGTGAATTGTTATCAAAGTCCAGGACAAGAATGTGGTGTTGTTTATTATTTCAGTTGTTCCATTTTTGAATACTAAACATAGCTGAATCGATCGTTTAAACGGATACTTACGATATTATTAAAAAAGTTACTTATTGGGTTGGCAAATGAGTGATTTCGATTTCTTGATTCATAATCTTATGTAAAATTTTCAATCATTTTGTTGACCACCCTATTTGTATACCTACCAACATTTCAACTCGATTTCAATCTAATGGCTATTGGTATTGTGGCTATGACCAAATTGAGTAAGCAACTTATTTTATTGTACGTTATTGTTTTTGGACAAAATAAGATAAGTACAATATTTAAATCTTGACAGACATACGGATCCTCTTAGAGCTTCGCGACCTTTGTCTACGACAGATGGGCTTTCCTATTAATATAGAGTAAGTGTCACATCGTAGCGACATTCATTGCTCAGCATGCCAGTGAAATAGGAGCTCATAAAAAGGATCAGGGCAGGCTTTAGTGGCTCGCGGGGCAAATGAAATATTTTCCTTACGCTTGCCTGGAGCGCGAAATATCTCTATGGGGCTGTATCAAACGGAGACAGTGATACCAACATCCGGTCATTTTCCCCAATTTCAGAGAGATTTGTAGGGAAAATGTTTTAATTAAACATTTATCAGACTTTTGGAGTAGGTACAGCTCGATCGCAATTCCAATATTACGTAATTAGGTACGTAGCGCAAACAATTTTTACTACCCGAATGCGCCAGGAAGAAGGTAATGTTTTTCGGGCCTGTATTTGTATGTAACCTCCTTGTTAAACTAAACAAAAACTTCTTCCCTCCTTTCAAGCTAACGTAACATGAGTACTTGAATAACGCCCTATTAAGGTAAAACGTTTAAGGAAGTTACACTTACTAATCTAGTAACACTGAACAGAACGCACGAAGGATTCTAGGAGGTGCTTATCCAAAACGATCTCTTTTCCGCTCCACAATTCAGAACATTACGCGATATTTGAAGTGACACTATAGTTCTTTGTCTACGTGAATGAATATTTAAACGTGAGTTCTGTCGACGATACCGAATACAAAAAAGGAACGACTGACGCAAAAGCTCTTCCATATTTTACAGATTTTACACAGGAATTTAAACTCGTCATTTTTGTCAAAGGATTTTTTATGATAACGAGTCAGCCAACTGAATTGAACACCAGTAATATTGCGTACGTTACAATGCAAATACCTCTTTATGGTGCACATGGAGTATCAACAGAGCAATAATTTTTAAAAATGTATGTTACACAAAATGTACTCATATCGTTAAGCATCGATTTTATACATATAGAGAAATGCTTCGGGTAAAAATTTTGGGGAAAAGAGTCAACAGTATCACAAGGAAGGTTGCACATATGCGTAGAATACACATAGAAATAAACTACAGTTTTACCGAAACGTGCATTCGAACCAACATAATGCCAAATAATTTCTTCTCTGTCATTTCAAATTTTACAAATTCTGGACCAAAGTAAGTAATCAAATGTGCCGCCATAAGACTAGCTAGTAATTTTTAATAAATATTTATTCTGCACCCAATATCCTATACCGCACCGCGTGTTAATGTTCACGCAGATTTTAAATTGGATTTATAGCGCACGCTGCCGCTATAAATATATTTTATTACTTAAATAGTTAAAGTTATAGCTTTTTAACTTTCAAACGTTTACTACCGCGAGGTTTTTAATTAGAGTTTAGCTATAAAAAGCTAATTTTATTTGTCTAATAAAAACAAGTGGGCACTTAGGCACCGTATATTGGGATTATTATTAACCTTTAAGATTTAAATTGAAACTCAATTCCCTACTCGTCTACGATTCTAGAATGAATCCTTTATAAGATGATTATGATATGAACCCTTATGTAGATACATAAATACTTTGTTTTGTTAAGGTAATGTTTATAACCAATTAATTACGACTTATTCAATGAAGTAATCAATCCTCAAGAAAATGGAATACAATGATCATTTTTCGTACGCCCTCAATGATTTCTGTATTCCTATTCCTACTCGAACTTGACAGTATCAAGATTACAGCCGTAACCCTTCTCATTCTGAGATAATTTTCTTCATAAGTTATTACGTAAAGAAAGGTTAGACAGACGTCAAATACATTATGTAGTGGGTACGTTAACCCTAAAACTCCAACCAAGGTAAAAGTGCACCTTACGTTATAAGTATAGATTTTTTGTATACTTAGTATGTTTTTTTGTTTAGAATTTTTTTGGTAAATTTGGGCAGGGTTCTAGGATCTACGCTACGGAATCCAGTGCAATTAACATGGTTAATCACATGGTAATCACAGTTCATATTATTATAGAAATCAGTCGCACTCTTGCATAAATATAATACATCTCACAAGTTGCATAGCAAGTGAAGCATATCCAAATCGCGAAGAGAAATGCCTTCACAAGTTGACATTTCGCTCTGGATATAAATCGTACTGTTCCATCACTTGATCTTGAGAAACGAGGAAATACCAATGCATAATGACATTGTGCAAAACATCGGTCTTTTGTTTCGTATCTGTCTCCTCGGCGAGGTTAAAGAGTATTACACGGATGAGATAAGCGAGAACACTCTGTAAATGGAAATGTAACGGGTCAGTAAACCCGTGATTTTTTCGCATTTCATGACGTGATAAATGGACGAGAACAAAAACCCAGCGGAGTAGTGGAGTCGAGTAGTCCGCTAGTCGAACCGAATGCCAATGACGCGGGAAATTGGTGTTATTTTTCTCATCCCCTTTAGAAAGGTTACGTTTGCAAATCACAAAGAAAGATATCTAAGAAAAGGATTAGGCATAGGTGCTCGTCTGACTTGATGACTATTTAATTTTATGAACCCCCTTTACATTAAGATAGGGTGATCAGTTTGAGGTTAGTCTGTGCAATCGTAGCTCTCAAACAAATAGATCAACTGTGATGCGTTTTATTTTATTTTAAACCTGACGTAATCAAGATGTTTCTTAGCTACAATTTCATCAGTGGTAGTACATACCGTCTTGGTGATCAGAGCCGTCTTTACCCGGGGGTGCAAGGGGTGCAGCCGCACCCGGGCGCGGGATACTAGGGGGTGCCGAGCACTAGAAACTTAGATATTTATTCGGGGCTTACATTTAGATTATTTTCGATTTTTTTATGTACATAAATAACAGAGTTTTGAGAAATTAATAAATGAAAAATTTAAATTATTTTGCGTTTTTTTTTGCATCAATAGGGGCGCCGGCTAATCAATCGCACCCAGGCGCGGAATATGCTTAAGACGGCACTGTTGGTGATAAAAAAAACATGGTATCAAAACTGTAACCAACCACGGTAAATAACCAATGTATTGAAACTAATAAAACCTCCAGTGAATCAAATGTCAACAAATTAGAAAGAAGTTCTTGTACTCATTGGTATAATTTTTCCCGCCAAATTCTTTACAAGAACAACGCCATCTACCACATTGCGCGTGAATTACATTGTAACGCGGGTAATGTTGATTTCGCTGGTGCCGTATTACGCCAGCGGACTTCTTAGTTATGTAAAAATTCAATAGATGTCACTTACCGTACCTTTACCTGAGTACTTTTTTTTCGCTTCTTTAAACTTACACATATTAGGTATTAGGTAATATTTCATTTCCGTTATCTTTGCATTTTTGTGTTGCCAAAATAAGCATGCTTAGGAGACAACACAACAAAATACCTACCTACAGTTATGCGGTAGAGTAAAAATGTTCTTTTTATAGAAAACAGTAAAGAACTATTTAAAGTTACAGGTAACAATAATAAGGAAAGATATTGTATTTCTACTACTAAACTCTACCTTCTGTAGACTGTACCTGTAGAGTGTTGAGCAATCCTTCTGATCTTTTCAATATCTGCAGCTATTCAATCATGAATACCAATCAACTTCAAACAATTATGCTATCTATGGGTTGTCGTTGTCGCGTCTTCAATTCAAAGGTTAATGGGAAAAGTGACCAATACCATTTCAATGTGTACCGTCTATTGTTTCTGTAAGAAGAAAAATAATGATGTCATAGAAAACGAGCTACGGGATAAAAGGCCATATTTTAATTTAAAAATAAAATAAAACAAATTCTTATGACGTCATCAGCATTACTAACTTAATTGCACTTCCATTTTGTGATATTTTGCAAAAGGAAACCCTTCAATTTAGTTGCAAAAAGTAAAAAAAAATGCAGTAATGAGGATGCAGCTGATTGCGCTAAGTAAAAAGTTGAACCATTAATACTCTTTCAGTTAAAGGATGCTGCCGTGTTGAGTATTTAATCTTCCTGTTTTTTAGATGAGAATCTTGTTTTTATAAATGCCCCACAATGTAGGATTCACCTCATAAAGTTACGTACGAGTACATACGGTAGCTCATAATTCTATAAAATATCTCCTCTTTAAGTAGATAATATGTATGACGATGCATGAAAATTTCAATAGTTTACATAAAAATTATGTAGATACATAATTCAATTTGTTAGGTTTTAAAAAGGTTTATTGCGAACAGTGATTGAGTTTTTTTGGTTTATGTCTGAGAAAGATTGCCCAAACCCAATTTTTAATTTTCTCACATCATAAAAGTCATGTGATGAAATAAACTAATATTAACCTTCCTACTTTGAATTGATACCTACTTCTAACTATGGATTGAAGTAAGTATTTTACTTTTAGGACAGTACCTACCTGAAAATTTATAAGTTATTTCAAATTTGCAAATAACCATACTACAATGTTAACACACTTTATACCGTCATCTGAAATTGAAATTGGATTTAATTACCTCGCACTGAGATGAGAAGGTAACGCGACGTAGATAGGTAAACGAATTAAATTCGATCGTCGAAGATATTTGCGGAAGTAATTATAAGGAACCTATTTGCTGAAAATACTTCTTGAACTTCCCCGACCTCACGGAGACTCCAGATCTCGTCAAAATTAACGTAAGTTAATGTAAGATTTTGTTCGAGTCTTTTACAAATTTTTAAGGAAATAATTGATCCTAACAGATATGAGGCAATGGTTATAATTTGTCACTCATGAACTTCCAACGAATCCCCAAATTCGTGTATGGCCAAGGCTCCGACAAATTAGTCTGACTTAGTAAGTGAATAACCCAGCCGCGTATTCCACTGCAGACATTTTACGCCCAACAGTTACATTTGTTTAGAAACCTTCCAGGGCGACACCTGCCGAGCCAACTGGATATTAATTTCAGGGACAATAGGACGAGAGTAGCCGGACCCAGTCATGTTCTCATTAGCACATGTATCAGTTTTCAGAGTTATCAGCCACCGTGACGGCTTTCTTACCAGCCAGATCATTAAAGTATAGATTGTATTATACGTAGGTAAGATTGGATCATTTATTCGTTTCATTGCTACCTACTAACTACTGGTATTAGGTTTCTTATGGAAAACTTAATACTGAAGTATCGCTTCTCGTTCTGCACACATGCCGATATTTTTTATCATAGTAACCACTCATTAAGGCCAATCACAGACAAAAGAACTGTAAAAAATATAAATCTAAAGCATTCAGGAACTTATTAAATGCAAACAAAAACTTATCAAAATCAGTTCAGTCGCTTTGAACATCAGAGACACATACTGATAAAAGGTTGTTATATACGTAGCTCTCGGATACCAAAAATATACGCTAAGTTGCATAAGATACGTAGTTCATTCATAAACTGATTACATACGAGTTATCTCACCGCACCGGTTTACGCAATTTTGCGGTTTAAAGGAATGTCATCGGGATTCCATTTGAATGTCCGAGGTATTTAATATCGACAAGAATATAGCGATACTTATTGCATTTTTGTCGGTTTTTATTCCTGTAATACAAACTTATTTTAACAAACAGCGGGCATTGTAAATTACAATTGTTCGAGGCGCGAGTTCAAGTTTAACGCGGCGTTGACACTAATTTTATATAACTTGTGTAACTTCCAAGGAGAAGAATAGAATGATACCTCACATGTTGTGCCACAGAAATTGACATAGATACGCTTGAAAAACCATTACCCTCTTTCGTGCGGAGTCGGATAAAAGTAAATTTTCCACAGACGAAGACGCAGATACCGCCTAATAATCTTTATACCTAGGTATTGACAATAGCCTGCACTTAACACGTTATGATCACAAGGACGCGATCCGCTGAGTGTCACGACTCGAGCGCTCTGCATCCGAGGTCAGTGCGTACGCGCAGTGTCCTATAACTAGACTATACCCTTAACAATAATAACTAAAGTATATGTTACTTTTCATTAGGCCATAAGTATCAAAATTAAATGTACACACTCAGAGAGTCG
This sequence comes from Lerema accius, assembly GCA_001278395.1. Classification (NCBI taxonomy): domain Eukaryota; kingdom Metazoa; phylum Arthropoda; class Insecta; order Lepidoptera; family Hesperiidae; genus Lerema; species Lerema accius. The sequence goes on from LGAG01000466.1 coordinate 15,242, forward strand.
AAGAAAAGGGTTGCGCACTAAACTAAAAATATAAAGAACACAACGTGTAAAATAGCCACAAAATTTCAGTTTGCAATTTCCTTATAATTAAATACTATAATTTGTTAGGGCAAGTTACAATAATTCATATTAATAATAATATTGAACAACAAATAAATGCAATATAAACAGCAATGATAGGCTGTTAACTTGTTAACTGTTCATTAGACCGTTTGCTAAACCGTTCAAAATGCACCGGTTACCGTACCGCAGTATTGCAGCGAACCGTTTAAATTATGATTATTTTTATCCGCTATAATAAGGAATGAAATGCGGGAAACACTTAACCCATTCTATAAGTCCGTTACATTTTAACTGAAGCTAGTGCGTCGCGGTCAGCATTTCCTATTATTAAGTCAAATACATACTAAGTTCTGTTACCGTATTGAGTTTTGATCTCATAGAACGTTTTTAAATATCTTATAAACAACGCTAATGACATTTTGTATAAACTCATCCCAAGTAACAATTCTACGCAAGACAAAACACAGAAGATAAAATGTCGCATGACATTAGCGGGCGTAATTTTATTATGAAAATGCATAAAAGTCTCATTCGCACCATATAAACACTTACGTAATTTTTTCGTGTTTCTGCCACTTCCTACGTGAACAAACACTTAGTGCTAATTTATTAAGGTATTTACATAAGTAAATAAGACTAACATCTGCAATTTTTATTCATTGCTATCAGGCAGCAAACTGGATCAGCGTTTGAAGGAACACCAATGAAACCTACCTTGGACTGGATGGAGGCTATTAAAGCAGCTGTTATCCGCATGTTTAAAGTCTTTAAAGCCTCTTGGATCGTGGGAGCGTTGCACAAGGGTTCATAGCGTGCCTTATCCGGCTACGTCACATCGTATTGAAAAAGCGCCACGCAACGCACATAAGAAACGCATCGAAAGTAATTCGTGATATCAACAGCATAACTCAAAAGTCTGTTATTTACGCAGGCAGTATCATAATTATCTTAATTTGTTTTGTGTTTTAAAGAATCATTACTTTTCATATAATGCTGTTGATAAAAAAAATTAAATAAAAATTACTCTCCGTAGGTATCTCAAAACCTGCCAAAAAATGCCTACCGAATTCTAATGCAATAATTCGTTACTTTTCTCTGTCCTAGTTAGGTAATACGTCTCTATTTTTACTGTGTGTGACTGCCAGTACAATGATTAAGTATGTGGAGGTCCCTAACACCCCATTTTTACAGTCATATATTTTATCCTTTGCAACTGTAAGATGAACGACAATGTATGATCAAACGCTAAGAACTCCCTTTGAAAGGGTATTTCGCGTAACAAAGGTCGCAGTACTTTGTCTGAGCGACGCGACACGCGGCGACTGTAATTTGAGCAAAGCGTATGAGAGAGTGTGATTGTGATCTGAAAGCTCTTTTACATAAGTGGCACTTTATATCGAGTAACCTACCAACTAACATTTAGGTAAAGCGTACAATTCCATTAGTTCTCATACAACTATGATACTAAATACCTACTCACGGTAATGCATATTTATGAATATAACATGGGGATCTATACACAAGACAGTGTCTACAAAGAAATAACCTTAAAAAAACATTTAAAAGTATGTATTATACCAGGGATTCCCAAAGTAGCTTCCGCTGAACCTAAGGACCATTCCACAGAAACCTAAGGGTTTCCATAAGGGTTCGACCAAAATTATTTTATCAAAAATTTCTTACAGTTTCATTGCTGATCAGTAATATTTTGACATGGGGTTTTATAAAATAAAGTGAATTTGGTTGGTGTTCCTTCTGTATCTTTAAAGTTTGAGAACCCCTGTATTATACCAAATTCGGAATTGAACCTCAAACCTCGGTGGTTGAACGATAGGTGCTAAAGGCTTCAACTGCTCACGTGCCCATGCAAATTACATGTTACCACGTGCTCACCTTATTGATTGCAGTATCGCTACCATATAAGTACATGTTCAATTAATAAATATGAAATGTGATATCATACATCAATCATGTTGTAAACTTTAATTCATAGAAACATTATTTGTAGTTTTTAATTCGTTATTAAACTAACTGTGGAAACTATAGTCACTTACGAGCAATAAAGGGTTGGCGGAGAAGAAGTTGCTGGTAATACATACAACCCTTCTCTATCAATAGCATACCATAATAAATTATTTTAATCGAATATTTTGAAAACCGACACCAAAAATTCCTAACATGTGCACTCGGTTCAACAACCAATCAAACTTCAAACATCACTGACCCCAAAATATCTCGAGTCGAATGAACAAGCGAATATATTAGAGCGCAAAATTTTCTCCATAGTACATTTACTCAGTGAAGCATAAATTCAAATTTAGATCGTGTTACGTAACCGGCGAACCGCGTAATGGCTAAGACGTGGTAATGGTAAACACAGTTTGCTGTCGTTGCAGCAATCATTAGCCATATGGCCAAATATAACGGCTCTGAAATTCCAGTTAGCCAGGTCGACACGATGGACCCGATTAACGGCAAGATAAGTTATCTGCTGACCTACGAAATGATCAGATTGCTTGCCCGAGGAAATGCAGGGCACGCCTACCAAAATTACACGCTTTTATGATCCAACCGGCAACGAATATGGATTGGCTGATATAAAATCGGCATTACTTTTTCGTTATTATATTGGGACATTTTATTAACATTGTTATTGTGCATGCAGGGTATCATGGGCGTCGCTAAGGGGGGAGTAACGGGGGCAGCGTAATATTTACCCAACTCGAAAAAAGGTCCACATAATTACGAAATAAAAATTTCGTGATTTTCAAAAATTCACCGACCTTTGTCCCAAATTGGCCGACTTGTCTGATTTAATCTATAATTAATATCAATAGAACTCTGCCTCTCATCCCTTCACTTGGGCATCAGTAATCAATTACAAGCTAGAACCTTTGGAGTTGAATTACATTGCATTTTTTTTTCCAACAGTGTTCTCTTTTGTTATTAAAAGGGCAATAAATATCAATTTCGTTTTATACGATTCGCAAAAGCTAAAAAAAGTACTGCGTTAACGAAGCGGGAGGTCGTAGGGTGAAAAATAAAGTGTGAAAGCTAACGAATCAAAAGGGAGGGACAGAATGCGAAACGAAAATAGAAACCTTTTAAAAGCTCCTTTCAGTATTTGCTATAGAGCAATGAGTTTTGTGTTACATCCTGAAGCCGTATTGAAGCAGCACTTGAGCTCTATAGGGTAGTATTATACCTCAATGGCTATAGGGGGCAATATTGACTCAACTTCGAGACCGTCTTTGAGCTACTTGCTTATGTTTGTACATCGCAAATAACCCTTTGATGTCTGGAAATACTTAGGTACTTATATTCGTGCCAGGAAAGAAATACTTGCCAACACCTCCCTAATCCCAACACTTGGAAATGTTACAGCAAATGTACATTCAAATTCAAAGATTTTTTTGCGCAAATTATTTATTTCTATCTACAAAGAAAATATGTAGGTAATATTTTCACCGACAGTATTTCCCGGTAATATGAAATGATGTGGTTATTTTCGTAGCTAAAATGATTATTCCTTTTCAGTATTTTACATTGTTTCAATTCATTAGCCATTTCACAAAAATTATCCTTCCTTACACACTCATTTAAAAAACTTATTCAGTAACTGGTTTGTCTTGCTTTATTTCTTTTATTCAATAAAATAAAATAACTGAACTTTACATAATAGTTGTAATTTCAAACAACAATGCCAGTGTGATGATAACGATGTTACATCATCGTACATTTATTATGAGATTGTGTTTAAAATATTAAAGTAATAAAACATTTTCTACTTCTCAAACCAATGGAATTAATCAATTAATGGATCAATCAATCATTGTTTCGTAAAGAACGAATTGATTTCTACAACGCTTATCAAATTATTGTAACTGTTAAAGTATCAATATTAAGCTAATTATCGTGTCTTAGGCGGTTGATCTGCGCTGACGGGTTACGTAAAGGACGTTAAGATTTATCAACTTCATGCCTTTCTCTCTTCAATGCGAACTGCTAAAATACCAGGCTAATTATCCTAAAATGTGTCTGACTCCAAATTTCAAAAGAACTCGCCGATGTTAATTATTGGCTTTAAGAACAATACTGGTATCTTTTACCAGTTTCCTTCGGCCACTTAGGGACCATTACATAACGATCGCTCGCTCGATACATCACTTTCTCTTCGTAGGTCTGCCTGAAGTTTATTTAGGTCATCGGTTGAATCACATTATATTGTTATGTATTCTGATGCCAGACTGATTACCAATAGGTATACTGCAAGGCCACAATCATAAATAAAGTTTCATCATATTGGAGATTTGACACGTGCGTTTGAAGGTTTGTCTCATTTGAATATCACTCCGCCTCAGCTTTTCCATTTAAAGAGATCACAAACTATAACAGTAACATCGAATTCCAAAAATAATATTGATGAATTTGAGGTTCTCTGTTATTTGTCAGTAGATAAATTAGTCTGAATATGTGAAATTTTAAGGCTGCTGTCTGTACAATAAAGAAGCTCAATGCCCGAGTTTGCAAAACTCTTTACACAAGATGTATGTAAGCCATTAGATATAACTGGTCACCGTTACTCATAGATCACACGATAGGCATCACCGATATTGATAATCACAAAAAGGGAACAGGGTTTCCATGTTGCTACTTATTCCTTACTATTTTTGCAAAAAAAAGTATTGTAAAGGAAAATTTATTGTTGTGACATTAAAACTCGAAAGCCCTGTCTTAAAGTACATACTCGTAAAATTATAACGGACAAGGAAGTTTATAACTATTATTCTTACAATAAAACTACATATTAAAGACGCTGCAATCACGTATCCCCGATAATTATTTGCACTGAATCACTCAAACTGCGTCCGCGTTTTTGTTCCGCGCCGTTCATGGCTTCAAATACCTCATTGTCCTGTGAGACCTTTATAAGGTTAGCGATAGGGTTGGCAGCTTTTGTTAATTTAATATTATTGTTCTCCGTCTGACATTTAATAGTACCTTTTGTTTTGATTATCACGTGATTTTCTTTACTCTTGTACTGGGTCGAAAAACATAATTAATTGTTAATGTCTATAAGTTTCCTGACTTTACAACTACAACTTTCTTTTTTGTATATTTGGGCTACTGTCATTGCCATAGGTAATCCACACCATTGCCATTAGTTTGTACCTATTATAGTACTAAATCTACTCTTCACAAAATATGAAATTCTGGTATATCACAAGATCAAATGAAAATACATTAGGATTTTTTACCGAATTTAAAACGTTTTTCTACAATTTCGAAATGGTAACATAAAAGTATTCCATCAGTCATGTGGGACTGGAATAAAAGCATATATCCATTAATTTCCTTCCTATTCCTTTCAGGCCCAACCCGTGTATAAACGGACATGGATTTTTCAACGCTGGCGATTCATTTGGTTTGAGGCAAAATATTCATACTCCTTTTGGCTTTTTTACTGTGGAACTAGCGTTCATTGTAAAGCAAATTCTATTGCATGCCGAATGGCTAAGTTTGCTAGTTGAAATCAGTATTCGATTGCGCTTAATGGATTGCCTGTATGATTAGAAATAAAGAACAAGTGTACCATAGCTTTTAGTCTTTAAGACACGACAAAGATGGTTAATCATTATATTCCAAAGATGACACAAAATCTAAATTATTCATGCTATGATATTAGTATTGATTTAACAAGAGCAAGTCTAATCAAGTTTCTTTAATTAACTCTTGGCAACCTTGATTAATGTTTAATGTAGAACAGTTAACCGACGTTAATTAAAAATTACTACTGTTATAAAAACGTTGTTATTAGCTCTCGCTTAAGCGTAAATTTATTGGTGAACGATAATAAAAGGTAGAAAATTTATAGACGCAAATAAGCGGAAATGCCCTACGATAAGCCTGCAGTAATCGTTCCGTAAACTCATGGACGAAAAATAAAATAACTAAAAAAAAACCATAATTTTGTGTAAAATCAAGAATGATTTCTAGGAGGAAATAAGTTTTTTGGATGAATCAGTGCTCTTTCCATAACCACTGTTCCGCAGGCAAAGCTGCGGGCGATATTGAGTAGTTAATAATATTAACCTTAATGAAGGAGGTCTACATCCACTAATCACAGTAGACGTACCAAAATAAGAAAAGGATTGACATCACATAAAGCTTACGAGTTTCGCTAAACTGATAATAATAAACTCCAGGACAATAAATAATGAGCTTTACTTGCAGCATATGTTTGTGCTTGACGTCATGAAGATTTGCGTCAGATGCACATGTGCAGGGATGGAACAAAAGTGCACCCACCACACGCACGGAACCGTAAATAGTCCACAAAAGACCAACTTTGTTACAAAAAACAGTTAATAATGGAGATGGTATTCATTGTAAAGCATGAAATATTTAAAAAAATTAAATGGAGTTCGAATACAGATTTGCAACTTATAGAAACAAGAAGGTTGATTGTGAGCAGCGCTTTTACAATGGAAAAATTAAATTCAATGCCTTTTTTTGAAAAGAATTTTGAAAGCCTACAATTAAATTAAGTAAAACAAAAGTAGATGAAAAAAAATTCTCAATTCCTAAAATTCTTTATTCATGCAGAACTTTACCGACGTGTAGGAGACAGTATGGGATTTTTTAATGTTCAATTTCATATTCCAGTTATGATAAATACTAGGCGTATAAAGAAAAAGGCTAAATTCAACTTAGGCTCGGAAGCCAGTCGACGAGCCATATGGCACTGACAATGAAATCGATTACAATAATGTCGACAGAGTACAAAGCTCAAAGTGGCGACATATTGTACACACGTTGAGTATGTGTAGTGTATACCCTTCTCCGTTCAAAATCCTATGGCTTCACCCTTCGTCGATACGAAACAAACGTGCAAAATACTTTATGCTTCCAGCACAGTAATTTCTTCAACGTTTAGGACACTTGACAGAAAATATCTGTAATTCGAAAAATACTACTGTATGATTTTTTACGCTTCTTATCGTTACGTTCTTACTCTACTTTATGCTGCTGTTTCTTATGTACGCCTTGTTAGAGCTATAATGTAAACAAATTTGAATGTTGCATACACATGCTGTAATGTTGCACTTATTTTTGTTTTTGAAACTTCCCTCTTTTGAAATTGTCCCGCTAAGTTTACTTTACCAAGACTACCCTGCTAAGATTCTGCCATAGAATGTATACTTTCTTCATACACCTAGTCTGTATTTGCTAACGCAGTTGGAGCTTAGAACGTCGTTGCAAGCATAGCGCCGGAATGGCTCGCATATTGTCCTCAGTTTGTAGTCTTTAGTGTGCCTCTTGAGTCGTCAGCCGGCTAAGCCAAGCCGAATATCAGTCGGGTCGTACGTCCGTTCGGGTCGGCTAAGTTAAGTCAGTTCAGTACAGTCAGTTCAGTTCGGTTTTCCTACTTAGTCAACCCGCTGCAGTCGCTGACGAACGAGCGTCCCATCTCTACGTCTGTCTCGCGCGGGTACACGCGTTTCGAAGTTATTCTCTTCGTCGCATATTGTGACTACAAGTGGAGTGAAACTTGTGAGAAAAACGCAAGTAATTGAATGCTAAATTGAACTACACAGGAAGTGGGAAGGTTTTGAACGATCTAAAGTTCTGTGACACGACTATCCGAACGACATTGTTTGTTTGTTCTTTTTGCCGGTGCACTAATTGCCGTTTGTTGAGGTGAGCAAACTTTGTTTCTGTTTACATTGTATTATACCATGCTGTTCTGGGTAGAGTAGACACGGTTAAGTGTTTGAAAATGTAAATTGGACTGCGTTATAAACAGCGAATTACGTTGTAACAACATTATAAGTTTATAACACTTCTGCCATAGCGTACATTTGACTTCTGCTTAGTTTAATGTTACAACATTTCTGAGAGCTTATGAGCACTTTATCCTTGTTGCACAAGCAATAAAAGAAGCATGTTATGTCTATGGAGCGGCCTCATCCGCCGGCGCGAAACCGGTTCCCGGCCAGATGATAGTTTGTTATTATTTTTTGCCGCAACCGAGAGGCTGGCAAGTTTGAGATACCGGCCACTATGCCGACATAAGGACTAATGAATGATGCCCACGTAGTACGAACCGACATACCGCAAAGGCTAGTAGTAAAATTTTAGAAAACCGATATATGTACCAAAAAGTAAGATGAGTTTAAACACTGCCAAAGGTTACCAATTTTTTATCCACTTTTGTAACGAGTAATTTCTGTGAATGTAAGAAATAAACAGGTAAGTATTATTAGTTGCTTTGTCAAAACCAAATGGCAACCAAATGTTATGTTTATACGTGTACCTTAACTTTTCTAATAAAAAGCTGCATATTTTTTACTTATAGCTAATCCAAGAGTTTGTTGAAAAGCTAAAATTGCGCCGAATTACGAGTCAGTCGAACGGCAAACTACCTATATTGCCTTAAGCTGTCTTTGACATCAATAAACTAATAACAATTACAAATCATTATTTTCCTACTAGCAAAACTGTCCTCTTTGTCTAAGTGGGCAGGTATAATTCCAATCAATCAACATAGGTGTATAGGCGTTAGGCGTATAGGAACTTCCGCTTCGCCCACCCCTACGTGCAGAATTGCTACCCGTTCAGCTAATTGAATCACTTGCCCTTTTCTATATCAAACTACGATCGGTATTGATAACTACTCGTATTGTTTGCCTTGCTACCGATATAGCGGAACGAATCAATAATAACTCGTATCATTCAATGGAGAAATAGGTTACTGGTTCTCAATGTCTAGTAATTTTCCTGATCATTTGAACTCTCATTATTTCATAACTGGCTCACTTGTTCATAGTGTTGGGGAAGTAAGCTTTTCAATGCGTGAGGTACTCGTATACGAAAGAAATCTAAATGTATTCTAATATTAAAACTGTAACGAGGCCATCTCTATTTGTAATCAATATTCTTGTATCTGCATCATATAAACAGTGTTTCACAGATGGATCGATAATTTCGAGACTTGTATGTCTTTTTCTTTTTGTGTGGAAACAAAAAAGACCCAGTGAAACTGTAGGACAACTTGTATAATTGCTGATAATGACTAGACCTATTTTTAGTCTACATCTAGGATGAGTGCGTGCACCTGCGCCTGTCTTGAAATACTTCCTTTAGCAAGTACTTACATCCTGTCGTAACAGAGTCATAGACCACATGCTTAAGTTTTTTTAAGCACATTATAAAATAAAGCCCTCATTTACCCAGTATATCAGTGACATGAAATACCCAAGTTTTTTAGTAAAAGTTGTTCTTTATTTTGTAGTATCTACTACATTAGAAGTTCAGTATATTGCAAACATAAGGAACTTAACTAAAAAATAGTTAAAAATATATTTCTGTTAAAAAAAAATGTGTGCCTATAATACGGTCTAACCCTTAGGATCAGGCAGTTAAAACACTTCGGGGTCACCAATTTAAAAACTAATATACAGTTAATCCTGTTGCATAAATATACACATTGTTTATTTTCGTAGGAATTTGGCCATTATTAATAATTATATAGACAATAGAGTCGACTTTATGTTATCCCTAGTTGACAGATTTGGAGACTTTCCGTCTTCGTGTGACGTTTATATGGAACCGTAAAATGTATATCAATGTTTGGTAGGGCAGGTTTTGTTTTACTGTCAAATACAAATGTATCTGTAACAAAATATATAAACTTTTAGTTGTAATAAACTTTAATTAGCCGAATCTCAAGCTCGTACGCGTCTGTATTAAGTGCAAAAGTTTCGTGTCCAAAGTTGAACTCTTCGCGTAATCATTAAAAACACCGACATTTTATGAACACTGCTACGTTATTAACACGAATTTTAATCATTCGTCTTATGTAGTACGTTTTGACACAGCTTATGAAAAGCCTGTAAGGCCGGGCTTTCACCCTTTCAAAGACATCCAGGTTGCGCGGCGTCATTAAACAGTAAACCCGTGAAATACAGAATGCTTCATCTCACTGACGAATCAGAGCGCACGATAAGTGTTCTTATGATTCCTTCCTTTTGATGAAAGTTCAATGGATATATACGAGGCCTTACAGCCATTGAAATATAATACTTAGGTGTTAACTAGGATACATCGAAATACAATAAAATAAAGTCCTAAAAATGGAGAGGGTTGGTCATTCTTACTCGTACAATGGACACAAGTCTAATAACAGCTAACAGCTCTTATGTTTTAGTCCGTCACGCCGTTTAGGCCGTAAAGTGTGCCAAAGAGTTGAACTTACAGACAGACATACTCTCGGGAAACATTATCCTCTTATATACATAGTCGGGTAATCAAACCTGAGTATAACAGTTAATATAGAAGTAACGTTAATTAAACATACCAGATTTATGGCTCAAAAGCCTCAAAGGCGATTGTATGTTTTAGACTACGTCTTTGGCCTTTGACTCTACAAAACAGTTCTCTAAAATATGGAAAGCGCGTTAATAAACGCGAAATGGGTTATGTGTAGTGCTAATGAAGTTATGCAAGACGGACAAGTTGGTTAGGGGAAATTGTTACGAAATAATTCGTCTAACTGACTAATAGTGTGAAGTAGATTCATTAGCTGCGCAATTATTTTTTTCATTCACAATAATAATTAGGTATAATGTGATCATGAAATTAGGTCTACATTTTGATTAGAAAATCGTATTAAAAGTTCTAAATCCTATTGAAATTGGTTACAAAATAATATCGCTGGGTTTCTTAAAATGTAAACTTATTTGGGACGAAAGTAGACAGAGTTACAGTTATTTAAGTCAAATATAATATTAATGACGGAAACAAAACAACACTTGATCAAGGTTATTAAAACTAAAAGTGACGAATATTTTCAAATTATAAAAAACGTGTAAAATTAATTCGGTATAATGATGGAGGAATAATATTATCCATTTTATAAAACCATGCATTCAGTTTTTGCAAAATATGAAGTGTCTGTTAGAGCATCATCGTGCACTTATCATTGCACGAAGTAGGTTAAGGGGGTACAAACAACCCGTTTTAATGAGAACATGCAAGGATCAAATATATTTTTAAAGTAGGCTTCAAAAATATAATCTTATTTTAAAATAAATGTACTTGATAGCGGAATTTTTATACTTTATCCAGTTATGTCGTTGTTTGCAACTTAGAATATAATGGGATAATATGGCTTGTGGTTTATATAATGAAATAAAATAAATCAAAATTTATAAAATAAAAAGTGAAATATTTTTTCGTCGTCCGCCTAAATACCGCCTTGTTATTCAAGCACATAGATGTACCTATGTATGTCAATTTTATTGGCATGGTCTAAAGTTTGCCCTATTTCAGCATTATAACATGTTAAATTATTAGATTCGTCTCCATTATAGGTTACGTCATGATATTATGTCACGTAATTAATCTATATTTTCTGAATTATTCTCCCTTCCCAAATTTAGTTTTTTGTGTAATTACTAGTTAAAGCGTAATTTAAATTAACGTATTCTGAGATTACAAATAGATGAACCATTAAAAAAGACCGTCAGTCTAATTCCGATTAAAGTTCGCAAAACCCACAAGTGAAATTAAAAAGGGAAAGCAGGAGTGTCAACCGCAGACAGATCGCTTTTCAACTTATTAGTAAGTTGCGGTGCGGTGACAGCGGCTGCCACTACATAACGTACCGATGGGATTTCAAGTTTTCTTACAAAAATAAACTCAATCTATCTTGTTTTCACGAGGTCGGTGTCTGGAGGTTTACGGAACCGCGTCGTGCGTGACATGTTTGATGCAAAATAAATAAGCGTTCACACTCACACGTCCGTATTGTGCGTGATAATAGTAGGGACACACTAAAATATGACGTAATTAGTTTTTTTATACATACAATTCGAGCATCGCATGTCTTGATCTTTCGTATGTGTTCGGATATCCAACTTTGAAGGCATCTTTATACCCTTTGCCGCGATTTACAGTCATCAAATTATTACCAAATAAATTGCTCTCTTGCTCTCAATTTATTTATTAGCCTTTGTTTCTTATTATCTATGGCTGGTTACGTAGCGATAGCGATGAATCTTTGGCTAGTATAACTTCCTAACACAACCCACAGAATAACCCGCGTTCGGGCTAAGACCTTTTTAGCATCTGATATATTTTGGGTTATCCTATGGGATTGCAAGGATCATATACTCGTATCATTTACTGTAATATTTTTTTCGTTATGTGGATATTAATAATAATGTTTTCAGGCTTCAATAATCGGCAATAATTTGAAAAATATTTAAAATACCCATGCATAATTCGTAATTGCTGACATAAACAAGTTTTGAAAGTTCACAGTCTTAAATTTATTTTGTTACTATGAAAACTAAGTTATGACTTTCAATAATACAAATATTACTTATACTATATTAGGTATGTACATACCGAATTCATAGAATTGTAAACAAGACCCAATACTGTATTGAATTTTATTACCAACATTGATTTGATAAAACAGTTAATAAATCAATAGTTATCGATTGACGCAAATATTGGTCCAATTCTGTCTCAGCGATAAGGTTCGCGTGTCCTGGTGGCTGGCGGTCGTTTACCTAGCTGTAGACTGTAAGGAATATAACTGGCTGATAACCTTGTCTTATCATTCACAATGTCCTGACGACATCCGCTCGTAAGGATACGACGGGGACTGAGAATGCGGGCTCTTAATAGCCTTAAAATATGAAGTTGGTTTATTGTTGGGGCGTTCAATAAATAACTCTTTTGTATTTTGTTAATTGCTAACAAAAAAAGCTAAGCAGTACTGTAAGCAAAACTATAAGTATCAAGTCGAAATAGGAGTAGCGCTTCGTCTTAAAGCTAATAAATGTTTATTATTGAGGCGATTAAATTGAATCATGTGAACTATTCCACGACTACCAAAAATGATAATATTGTTATTATAGGTGATGAAACTAAGTCGAAGTTGGGAACAAATGAATACTCCGTTTGTGGAATGGTACTGAGTACTCGTATAGGACACAAAAATACAATACAAGCTCAAGACAAAAACAATTCTTAACGATCTATTCAAGTTTTATTTCCACACCAAAACAAGTATTTGAGTCTTACGTTGCTAATTAGTCCACGAAAAATTTACAACAACACATTGAAACTAATAGATGCATCTATACCAAAAGGCTTGACTTACCTCTTCTATAAAGCCAGTACAATTATCGTTACGTAATATTATCATAAAGTAGTATACGGTACAGTAATTTATTGACACCAACGAAGACCATGTTGTTGCTAACCACAAGGAAATACCACGGTTTATATCAGATCATCAACAAAGATAACGTCATTTGTGAATCTCTTAATACGCTTGAGAAACTTCTTATACATTTTTTGCTGCATAGACCATTCTCGTGCAATATCATTTAAAGTTTCTTGAATAGCAGCGGAGTGAATATTTTTCTTGCTGTAACGAAACAAGTTCTACTAGTATTGACGCAAAAAGTTTACATTTAACCACCATGGTCATACTCGTATATGACCTTACTGAATCTCTTCTAAGAAGCTACTAAAATTTTTGTTGTGAACAATTTTTTTTTGGCAATTTTTTAAATGATTTTATGGAATTTTTTGTAGGTATGTATTATTTTTTTTAACCCACCTCGCCAGAAGTTTATCGAACGTTTTATGTAGAATTTTTTTTGTACCTTTAAAGGCTGTTTTCAGCTCTCTATCGTAAATGTGATTTTTAAAAGTCAAGCACCAATTCGGTGATACATGCAATTTAAAAAAATTATGCTTAAAATCAGCCTTAACATAATCTCATACATTGGTTAGGATGATAAATTGGGGATTGCAGTTAACAATAATTATTATTGTCGTTAAATACGGGTCGCTAGGTTACATAAGGGTAAACGTTGGAACACCTGCGCAGATAATTAGAAAGCTAAGGGCAGTTACACCGTCGTAATACTTCCTACGACGAAAACTTCTACTACAAATATTTCCTTATTTAATAATGAATTATAACGCAGTCGGAACACCACCTACTTTGTCTGAACTTTAGATAAAACAACTAGGTTTGATTTATTTAACTTTCTCGTAGGCAGTATAAATGTATACCTAATGAAGTATCTAATACGTGTATTGCTGACAAAACTAAGTAAAGCCGTAGTTTTTTACCTATATTATTATTACGTCTGAAAGTCAGGAATTTTAATGAGATCATAAGAAAATAAAAACAGATCCAAAAACAAACGAGAAAAGAAAAAAGTATTTTTTAGAGAAATGCTAACAGAATTGAGGGACTGTAAAAAAGCTCGCCGTGGTTTTCAAATTAAAAATCTTAACCTAATTTCGAGGGACAAGTCTGTTGAGTAGCGTAATTAAATAAAATTTCTCGTTTCATTTGTAACAATTTCAAGTACCTTGGTACTGTATAGCGTAGTAATAAAAGGAAAGTAATTTTGTCCTCATTATACCCAAATAAAAGCCAGAATTTCAATGTTCGTAGTATTTCTAAGGTAACGAGTATTTTTCGCCCTTATTTTTTTGACTACCTACTGCAATAACATCTATAAAAACTAGTCGGCCTAGTAGTCGTAGCTTTAGGAAATTCATGTTTAGATAATTTTAGGTTTAAAATAGTTACGGTTTTATTAAACTTTTAAGCATCATCTAGCGGATTTTAATATTATTTTTTAAATGAATCAAAAATGTATTACGGATATTTCAAAGTGCGTAGACAGAATCAACTTGATACCTAGGTACTCGTATTTGCATATAATTTCAAATTAATCATCAACTATTTGTTATTAAAAATATAAGCAAGGGAAATGATAGAACACATGGCGAAGGAGCCGTGTATTGTTGCCGTTATTGCGGAAAAATAAATAATGCATACTAAACATGTTTTTTTCTTAAAAAAAAGCGCGTGTAAAGGTACATAATACATCGTAAATATGTAAATAGTCATTTCCTACTTCATAATTTTTCCATGTTTAAACTGATTATGTAACTATTTGAGAGTGATTTAAGACTAGGTATAGAATATAGAAATTATAATAATACAGCAAACATTATTATAGTCGCAGTGAACGTCAAACGGTCGAACACCTGACGGCAGGGGAGGGTTATAAATAATGCACTAATTTTGCTCACTGTTTGCTGACCGAATTCTCTCAATAGTATGATGAGATACGACAACTAACTCTACCGTTACCGTCAGCCTTACTATTTCCACATTCTGTTAGCCATCCGTGTTAAGTGAATATGCTGAATACGTGAGTAAAGTGAAATGTATGTGTACCTGTATGGGAAACATTAGGAGAGCCGATGAAGTCATCTTTTAAAACCATAATTACGTCATCAGACATGCACGAGTTTAGATTATGACATAGTGAAAAGATGCTGTTTTCAATACATCGTGTGATTCTGTAAATATAGACAGTGATGAAAAATGACAGTAATGTCAGTTTTCTAAATAATTCTGTGAGCATCCAATAATAAATTCATCCATGGTTCTACTCTTCCATTCCGTTAATGGTGTTCCAAATATTATCCTTTTAATATTCCCATCTCTATCAGTTAGAAGAATGTTGTCATAATAAACCAAATAGGTGATTAACAAAAGTGAGTCAAAATTCTTAAGCCTTAAAGTACATTTCGCTATGTCGCTGTGAGTGATGAAGGAGCACTGAACTTTGTTGAGTGGCGTCCCCACACCTGTGGTTCGCATCGCCATTAGTTCCGAGAGCCCACTACAGTGTTGAGATAGAAATCATGTGTTTATGACAAGAGTATTATTCTATTTCTAACATAATAATAGCTATGAGAATTTTTAACTGAAGTGGAAGATGGGAACTGTTTAATTACTACTCTTACGCATTTTATATATTAATTACTATTATTACACAACTTGGCTTGTCAAGTGTGTTAGATAGATATACGTTTTAATTTTCGTTTGGAACAATACTTTCAAGTTAACTAATAGGTTTTTAATAATTCTTTTTAACACAATCGACAGTCTTACAATTTTCTTGTTTTTATTTACATTTTTTTAATAAATTTCAAATAATTAATTCCTATACCTACGTATCAATGACACACAATCATAAGCGCGTATCGAAATAGTTGATCTAGGTACTACACTTAAAAGTTAGTGAGATATAACTGGCTGTAAAATATTATTTAATTACAGATGTCAGCAACCGCTAGCTTTTATCGCAGTACTGGATATTTTTGTCGTGTTCTAATGCCTGGACGTATCGTAAGCCCTCTAAAATTAAGATTTTATAGCCTCGTAGTTGTTTAAGCACAGTCATTGGAGTTATCCAAGTGAATATAAAACGTTTTCCTCGAATACGACCGTTTATATGGCTAGTAAACATGTTGTTTTAAGCTACAGATGAGTTACTTCTAATATTTTTCTTCTAACATGTAAAAGGAATAAACTATTGTATTTATAAACATCTGTTGTCTCATGTGGGTAATAATTCCGAGAGCCGGACAGTACGCGGAATAATTTAGGAATTAGTTCCATTGTCTATTATTTTGAGGCTGAGATTTTTACGCCTATCTGAATCTGTTTTTGTGAGAAAATTATTTTCTTTTGTTGGCAAAATATGAACATGGGTATGTTTTTATTTTTAACGATTACTTTTATTATTCTTTGAACCACTTTTTTCGTTGTTGAAAATTAAGTGATTCTACCCGTAATATTTTTTACGTAATAAAAAAGATCAATAACCTTTGTATTTTTTATGACAGTGAGATGAAAAGTGACCATTCAGAGTCAAGCAACTCGTTAGCTCAAACTAACTACAACACAAGGTTATGTCGTTCGTTCAGGAATGATTAACACAACCCATAAAACTACAGGATGAGTTTACGCGACTGAAAATGAATTTAATTCTCCAAACGCCAGGCATTTTTTCCCAACATTGTAAATAATTTCCTGCAGGTATTATTCCTGTCTCTATATTACGAGTATCTATATTCGTAGCTTCTGCCCATATTTATCATAGAGTTAAAAAATTTAGATAGCCCAGCCCTTAAGTATAGACATATAAAATGCAGTACCTAATGATATTAAAGTTATTATCTTCGTAGTACTAATAAAAACAAAAGTTTTCATGTTCAACACGCAAAAGGCTCATTAATAACGTGATACGTACGAAACTTTGCAAAACATATTTCTCCAACGAAAATTTGCGGTGTTTTTAGCGTACTTTAGGCTATAATATTTTGCTAAAAGCTACGTGATTTATTAAACTTTAAAACTGGGACACACAAAGCGTCATCCATTGCTTCTAATCCAAACCAAGTCGAATGTACTACTAGTTTATGACCCCAGTAACTACTGATAATAATTTGCACTAGCTACTAGCTTCCCTAGCACCTAACACATCTACTTAACTGTGCTGCTCTAGAGTGGATAGTCAGAGGAATTTCTTTTATGAATTGGCTTCATGGCCTTCTCAATATTTCCTCATAACTAAAGAGGCCTAGAAAATAATTTATATAGGAGCAAATTGATAAAGGAATATCATTGTTAAGCCTTGCTAACATATGCCTAATAATACGCGTTTTAACTGGCCCCAAAGACTCAATGCTTCAACTGGTGAAGAAGTGGATAATCCATCTAGCTATAAACCGTCTGTTATTGCTCAACTTGGGCTAATAATGATCCCAATAAATATTAAGCAAGTACCAAATCCGTTTCTGAATCATGCTGAACTAAATATTTGGGAGTACTTAATTTTGATTTCCAAGCCCACAAATCTACAGGTTTTGTAATAAACATTGTATACAGATGTCGTTACGTGATCCCACGATGTTTGCGCTCTGAAGGCGATTATACTGGAACAAGGCTATGACCAACAAAACATAATTCAATACAGTTACCTAATACTCGGTAAACTGTAACCTTAGCATATTACACGAACACTTGAGTAGAGTATTAGGTTTCAGACAATTACCTATGTTTAAAATGTTTACCTGTACCATAATGTTAGTGGTTTAATAAACAAAACATTCGATTCGATAAAGATTTCAAAACGTGTAATTTGTTAAATAAATTATAAAAATTGAATAAAGAAGAATTGAAAAAGTAGCCAAACCTAAAATGATAAAGTAAAACTGGTTATTTGACAAATTCACAAACATTAAGTACTAAATAGATGAGAAAAATGTCCTCATTACGTGGCAAATGAACACCTATGAGCTCTGTATAAAGTATACTATATACTTCTACCGGTTCGTATACTAAATAGCCGTCGTTAGGGCTCAAGTCTCGAGGAATAGACCAGACCCTATTAAATAACGTTATAGGGTTACCAACTAAAATTAAAAAAAAAAGTTCAATTTTTTTTAATAGAGAAACATCACCTGATTGGATTTGATATTTCTCTCACACACTACGGTCAAACTATTAGCATTAAGCATTTAACCATTAGCTTTTGATAAGAAACTCTTCTGAGACCTCTGGATCAATTGCAAGTAGGTACTTATCCAAAAGCGATATGACCACTTTACCATTGGGTTATCAGTTAACTTTTTCTTCAGGTATACAAACTACAAAAAAAAATGTAAGACAAAAATTCTTTCTAACATTTTGTTAGTAAGGCGTGTTGTCAACCCTAGTCGAGGCACTGGAACTACCCGAGACCTTGTTATAAGATTTTCACACTAATTACTACTTTTGTGCCTCGCCTACGCATTTTACAACTCAACTTCTACAAAGTCCTTACACCGCGTCACTGTTTCAAGGCGTGCTAACCAGATTGTCAAGCACACGACTAAAAAACATCAAGTGAGGATACCTTTACGTATTTATGTGCGCATTTACTCGTAAGAAAAAGAAAAGAAAAAGAAAGATAAAATTATATTTTATTATTTTAAATTAATCTGACACGAATAAATGTATTAAAATTTGTTTGTATGTATGTTAGTAGTATTTAAAGATAATACGAAACGAACTCTCCTTTAATCTTTTAAATTATTTTCAATTCCACTTTTGTAAGCAAAACAATTTCCAGCATTTTCTATTCCCTATAATTTACACATATTTAATAATAGTTCACAAGTATGATCGCGATCAATAACTAGTATCTAATATAGGTAGCGTAATTTGTAAGCAAGTGCCGTTTGTCTGTCCGTGTTAACAATAACATTCTTCGGACCAAATGCAGAGCTAAACATTCAGCGTATCGTACCTAATGCTTATTCCTCCAACCTTTGTGCAATCAGCGATTAACGTAATATTCTATTTGTAGAGCTTAATCTTGCGTAACAAAAAATACAATTAAACCTGCAGTAAATGCTGTACCAATATCAATAAAGCATTCATCTGTGGTATTGAAGATAATTATACCTTTAAGGGTCAAGGGCCGACGAATTGTCGAGTCATTTCTAGTAATGTACTTATTTGATATTCAATTTTTCACGACACAAGGGTCGAGGTATAAGAAAGGGTTTTTATTTTTTATTGATTGCAAAAGCAGCACGCAGAAATGCTGGTAAGCCATTTCTTAGTGGGCATTATATCGACAATGTCTTAACAGCCGTGGTCGGTAGACAACAGTTTTCTTTTTACTCATAATAATATACCTCTTACACTACAAGGTAGATGTTTTCCGATAAAAGGTAAGCGTGGCTGATACCGATATTGTACCACTAAAGTTTTTGATTGAACTGAATGAGCAACCTTGAGAGGTCAAGGACCGACGTAATGATTCGTCATTCCTACGTTTAGAGCCATGTCAAATGCAGGTAGAGGTACCTCCCATTGTAAGGTTTCCACTCGACCACATTTTAGTTGACCAAAATGTTTTAATCAATAACGAACTATAGATAATGACGTTTTAAATTTCTTTAATTGTTGTCAGTGTAGTGTTTTTTACACTTAGCATCGATATAGATTTAAAAAAAATTACCTAAAAATATGAATCACGTCTTAAGATTTATTAATATTTTGTACATATATTATTATTTTTAGTATGTTATTATGTACCTAAAAAGACGATGTGTCTGAAACTGGTTAGTGAATCACAGAGTCATAAAATTAAAAATACCAACGTTAAAATATGACCCTGTTATATCACACATCGAGCACTATGACGTAACACGATTACTCAAGAGTTGACATAAAATAGGTAAATTAGAAAAGTTGAGGTCAACTTTCACCCAACTTCCCACACTTTTGTTATCATAAGTGTAAAGCGCAAATATTTTATTAAACGTTTACCTGTAGATTGTTAAAAATGTTTTACAAATAAGAGGTATGCAATATTTATAATAACTGAACTAAGATTAATTTTAATAAAACTTTAAACATAAATTAATTTCACCTTTAACTGAAAAAAAAAAGATTTAAGTAACATATAAATATTTTTAAGTAGGGTAAGTGACCCGGTTGTGGCCATCGACCCCTTTGTGGCCATTTGGGGTTTCAAATAATTATAACTAAGGAATAGACAAATATATTACTTTATGATGTACATTATTTAAAATATTGAATATTGACATAATTGATACCGACGAAAACTTTGATGTATCAAGCTATACTTCGATGCAACAAGTTATTCTTTTTAGTTGAGCGTGAATTTGTTAAAATCTTAGGAAAAAGGCTAAGGCGAGCGGGTGAGTAATCAGTTTTTATTTTTTAAATCTTTGCTTATTTTTTGGATCTTAATGTTTATACTACATGAAGAATATATTGTCTAAGCGGAGCTGAAGGTTTTTTGTCGCCATATGTTTATGAAGTGAGGTT
>LGAG01000466.1:36296-62439 GCA_001278395.1 Lerema accius
GTAAAGCGCAAATATTTTATTAAACGTTTACCTGTAGATTGTTAAAAATGTTTTACAAATAAGAGGTATGTAATATTTATAATAACTGAACTAAGATTAATTTTAATAAAACTTTAAACATAAATTAATTTCACCTTTAACTGAAAAAAAAGATTTAAGTAACATCTAAATATTTTTAAGTAATATCACTTAGTTATATACTAAATACAATATTGATAAGTATAAATATTGTATGTACACATAAGTATAGCAATGAAGAACTTGCCCAAAAACATAATTATGGACATTTGTAATATTAAAACAATTCAATTATTTAATATCAAAGTGGTTCTTATTATTGCTAGATTGTTGACCTATGTATGCAGGGCTATATTTAACAAAAGCCGACTTACAAAATCTCGCAGAAAAACATTAAATCTACTTAATGGTAATGTTTTTAACGAATAAAATTTAACTCAACTGTACCTACTTAACCGCAAAGCCTAAATTGAAAACTCAACAATGGACAACGAAATAAAAAAAATATTTTTAGGTCATGTTGCGAATAAAAAATTGTAATACCTGACGTGTAAAAAAACATGAACCAACTTCTGGTTTTTATAATAAAGCGATATAACCATCTAGAAATATTTTTATAAGTTCTGAAATTAAGTTGCAGCGCGATTTTTCACATAAAATGCAATTGTTTGCGGATACCCATTCTTTTTGCATAACATCGTATGTCAAATCAGAAACAGTAATTATCTTGACGTCAATTAAGTAAGAACAACTTTTTTTAAATGTAATTAAAGTTCCTTTGAAAAATAAAATTTAGATATTAGGTATTTATCGACGATTACAATTAGAAAAAAAAAACTTTATGCCTAATTTAAATATTCAATCGCTGATGATGGTGAAATAGTGTTAGGTTTACTTGAATAATTTTATAGCTCAAAGGAAGAGCAAAGAGTATTCCATCTATTGTTATCCTTATTAATAAACAATAGCCGGAGACGGACCCTTGACGTTAGACCTTGAATGCGTCTTTCAACTGAATTTGAATAAAAGAAGGGTCACTAAATGCATTTTAATGGTCCAAAAGAATCGAATAATACATTTTTTTAACTTCTTAGCAATGACATTCAAGTAAACAGTGAAAGACTTTCGACTCAACGTTTAAAAGTACATTTAGTTTTGTTAGAGGAACCTACTAATTTTGTCGTGAGAAACTAGAAATATGTCCCTATCACTGCCACACAAACAACTTGCCCGTTGAATTACAGTAATTTGACAACAACCGTTTTACATAATTATACAACAACTTACCATAACAACATAGAGACTATGCATAGGTATATTATGTGATCTAGGTTACTCTTGCTAGATGCATTATTGACTTTATTCACTACGAGTAAAAGTTAAATCTGGCATAGTTTAAGACTGTACTGGATTACTATGATATATGTAAAGTACATTTGCTTATTGACTTGTAAGAGTTCCCGACAAAGCGATTAGCCCTTAGGTGTTCATAAAATTATGAATTAAATAGTACGGAATCCAGCAAAATTCTAACAAAGAAACTGACGTCTCGTTCTGTGTCTAGAACAAAGATCACAAACACTTCAGATTGAATTGAATCAAGGTTCAAAGGAATCTCGTATACCCTTAAAAACAACAAGAATGAAAAGCTAAATAGGTGCACAGAGAGAATAATGCAGTGAACGCCAAAGTTAGAATTTAGAACGTTATCTTCCTCATAGGCAGCGCTAACAAAAATAGGACTAGAATATCGATCACCAAACCTTACACCGTAATTAAATCAGCTTCTTCCTAGTAAATGTAGAATTGTAGATCTAATATTTTCGATTTTCCGTACAATTGATTAGTGTGCCATTATCTGGATTTATTGCGATTATGCCTTGATAAGGTTATGTTCATGTATCTACCAAGACAGATTTCCGGAGTGAAGTCTGGTTATCATAACCAGTAATGTTATTGTATTAATATTAACCTACTTCTATTAATACCATCACACTCCTACGACTATTAACCGATTTTATGATAAAATTAACAAGCTTCTATCACAAATGTTACCACAAGCAATATAGTGCGTTAGTATTTTACAACGCAGTTCCAAACCACGCGGGATTTACATGCAGCTAATATTGTTTGAAAACAATGTTTAATGTTTATTCATAGCGAAGTTACGTTAGTTACCGTAGCATACACGGAAGAGTGGACACGGGGTATATTTATAGCGTTATCTAGGTAACTACAGTTCATCAAGTTCCTGGATAACTAGGATTGCCACCGAAATTAAATTAACGGGACACCGACGAGTATAAGCCTAAAGTTACCACAAAGATGTCGCTTTTTACCAAATGAACTATAATGTGTATTGCAATTTTAGCAAATAATTAAATAAAAAATCACATTAACAAATACTTAATAGAATACATAATAATAATGTCCTCAATTTTTTGTTAAGTATCGTAAAATTTAACCACTGGAAAAGTACTCGTTATAAAATCGATTACTGGTATGGAGAAAAAAATCACAACCTTGATAATTTATTCGTAATCATAATTTTAAAGCTACGTCAAGATAAATCCGGAAGTAATATCGGAAATAGATGTTAATTCGGATTAAATTAAGGCAACCCAATATAAGGACTATCTAGGCTATGACAAAACGCATAACACCCTAGCCTCCCTAGAGCAGTTACTCCCGGAAGTGTCCCGTCTATCTTTATCGAGGAGTAATTTGATCACGCTTTTTTCCTCTTTTCCTCCACGGTTGGTTCACTTTTCTGTAATATATTTTTGCCACTAAAACAAAAGGAATCGTATTATAATTTGTGCGATTAGGTACTTAAAATTTAAATTCCTATCTTCTAACCCTTTTTCTCGTCTTGAGACATCCTCTAAAAATGTAATAGAAACAGTAAATACGTTTTGATTGAATCGTTAAGGCCGCTTTTTTGACCGACTTCATTACGTTGATTATCTGTAATATTATGTCTGCCTGACAAGATTGCTATTAAGAAAACTACCATAAAAAGTTACTTAATTAAGCAAGGATAAAATTAATTAAAACTTAAATACATAAATGCGCAACATTTTTATTAAATCGACAAAATTTCATTTCAATGTTGACCTTTACACTATATTCTATGAAGATATTTGTACCGTTAGTACCATTATTATCGGACCTTACGTGTAAATTTTATATTTACACTAAAACTAATGATCTATTAATAAAAATTACAGTGTTATGTTTGTAACGTAGATTCGCTTCTTACGTATAAATCACGTACAAGACTTTGTGTTATGATGACTTAGCACAAAACATGTTGCATCATCAATGTCCCTAATTATGTTTAAAATTCCAATATCTTGAGAAATTGTATTAACACAATGAAAGTAGGTATAAAGGATGAACATTTTTTATATGCAATTGAAGTAGCGCTCATAAGATGGTTTAATTTAGTATCTATCAAAATTAGATTAGAATCAACACTCATCGATCACAAGTACCTACCTACATTAAACCATTTTTCCAGTACAGTAATATCTAAAACTTGATATAGGAAATGTCAGAACCGATAGAAAACATTCCCACACTTGGAGACGTCGGGAACATATCCTTCCACATTTTCACCTGGGCATTATAATCTCATTCTTGAATCGAATGCGCTCATGTGAGAAATCCCGTCTGACGACGTATCTTCAAGCTAGAACTGCTAAGCATGTAAACGTCGTTTCCTTTTAATTGAACTTAAATCTGTTTTACATGGTTTGTTTGGTATCAGGATTACAGTTCCGTTTAGTTGCAACCCCGCAATGTATGCTGTGTTTATCAGTTTATCGCCCAGTTTGTTCGCAGCTCATGTCTAGACTGCGCGATCAGCGCGGCCGCGATGTCGACAAAATAACTTCAGTTCTGTGTGAATAACGTATCGGAGTGTACGTGGTGTTTGATAATCTAGCAGCGACGTTTTACATTAACGATCGGTATATTAACTTTAGTGTGAAATTAAATAAGTTGTGTGTTTTGTGCCATAAATATAATCGTAAAGACGCAGACGTCTTTGGAATTATTCTTGTAGTTTAAGGTAGGTTATGTTTTTTTTTTCATTTACGTTTGTAACAACACCGTTTTTTTATGTTTATAATTTTAATTCAGAAGGACATTAAGACAAACATTTAAGCTGTAATTTTGTTACTTACTTATCAAGGAATTAGGTAAATTTGTTTAAGGAAGCCGGAAAAAACAACGAATGACTAAAAATATAAATATTGAATTGATATTTTGTATCGGTTGGTTAGATGCTGAAGTTTTTTAAGTTAATTTCTAAGTATTATTAGTACTTACTTGTTCATTACATTTAATTCTCTTCATCTCCGCTCTTATTTTTGCAGACATAAAATTCATTTTCATTACGAACCATCTCAAATTGTTGGAGCACCTACCTTCGTAGATAAATGATTTTATGTAAGTATTTAATATCGGTTAAAACAAGGTCTTGCCAAAGTTAAATTAGTTACCTGCTAAAATGTATGACATAGCTCGCAAAATTGCCTTTACATAAGTTAGATCGAAGGTTTGACTCGATGTCGACACGAAGGACGTAGGGCGACATCAACGCATTCCGTTATGATTACGAATCACGAAATGACGATAGATATAGATAGGTATCGATCTACAATAAATCAGATCATGGTTTGATTTGACAATAAAACGATGCGGTTGTTGTTCCTCGGTAAATAGTTGTAAGTAATTAATTACCGAAATTAATTAAGTTTACAAATCGTTATTGGAATTGGAATGTCTTGACGCGATTTCTACTAATTGCGTGAATATAATAAAACAATCAAATTATTCATGGAAACCCGAAACCCGGATGTTTTTTAAATTAATTTATTGTAGGTAGGTCGGTGTCAGGTAGACACGTTCTGAAATGTGATTTTATTAAAAGAGCCGATGATGTCAATGTTTTTGTTAAAATTATATATCTTCTCGTATAACACACCAGCGACTGGACTTTTTTCTGCAGCTTATTTTGTTTCATTATAATTTGATTGATTTGGTTGGTTTGGTTAGGTTCAATAGGTTACCTACATGAAATAGAAAAATAGAACGGTTGCTTAAATTAATCAATCTGATCTTTGCTAACTAACCACGATGAACCATAGGTAAACGGTATTCTCGAAAGGTACCGACAATACCAACTGGATATCAAAGTTACCCATGCGAATCGAACAGCTGGGCCGTTTAACCGACTAGGTTTATTCAACCATAGAGTCAGTTTTAGACTCTCCCCTAAATTTTGATATTTACATGAATTAAACTATTGACTAAAGATACATAAGCACTTGGCAGATGATAAGCTATAGATAGAAGGTTTGATTCTGGTTACAACAATATCAGTCGGATGAATGACAGCTAGTGGCTAAAAATTCTTAAACTCTTACGTGGTTCGGGAGTCGTTAGGTACGTTTAGATATCAGTCCCAGTTGTTATCAATAGATGACAGTCTTAACTCTTTAAGTCATTTCAAAAGCCTTTGAGCGATTAAATCAATCAATTTCCAACATTTAGGCTCTTGGCCAATTAATCTTACACCAATCCCCGTTGGAGCAGCATTATAGATTACAGACCCCTGCTCATTAGTGGGACATTAATGGGTTGAAGCCATTGTTATTTCTAGCATATGTTGCGTAAAGGCAGAGGTGGACGAAGTTGGCTGACATAGTTACCTATTGGTTTCAAGGCGACATTTAACTGTGAATCTATTTTGTTCGATTTTCGTATGGTTTCTTTCTTAGGAATTTCACTGGTTTGTTTTTTCAAATGCCATAATGTTTGGTGATTATTATAATAAATCCTCACGAGGATTATCTTTTTGTGACGACTTTAAAAATGACAACACCATTAATGATAGAAAATTTGAAGGTTGAAGTACTTACATGTTTTACTACACTGTGTGTAAGTATAAGTTAGGTTGTAAATATTCTGACGATCATGCTATTATCTACAGCCATAATAACTGATGTTATCAGTGCAGATTACCTGAGTTTTTCCCGTTTGCAATGATAATCTTCCAATACAAAGAGCTGCAACTGTGTGAGGTACCAGTTTTAATAGAACAATATTATATTTTTTAATTTAGAATACATTATCCAAAGGAAATTGTGATTCGCCTTGATTTATTACACTTCGATTTATTTGTGCACCTTATAGGTAAGGACAAGTTTCCATTGATGACGCATTTTAAAAGTTTAGTCATGATGATGACATACATACTCTGATATACATACACCTATGTGTACATTACCTTATAGTACAGATTACACTGTGGATCCCACGAAAATAGCAATGAAAAGGCGATTTATAAACTGTTGTTGCGTGACCAACAACAATTTTGTCATGCGCAGTTTTAGATATTTGCATGCGTGCGGATATTTTCAGTGTTAACGATAAAATTTTGTACATTACTTTTTAGTATCACGACCTTGTTTCTCCGAGCAACTAGCAGCGATGTAAATTATCTAAAATCTATAGTTTTGTAATAATGTATATGGCATTGGTATAATTTTGGGTTTAGTTGAAATCGATAAGATTTTCTGAACATTTCTATAATGTCAGAAATGAGGAATGATTTAAGTGCTTAAACTTATACCTACATTAGCAGAAACGAGCATGGATACCGGTACTAGTATTTCTTCATATACCTTATATGATTATTGACTATATCCAATCACCATACTGAAGTGGGAAGTGTAATTTTATTCTTAGTCACGCTTACGTGATGTCTATCTTGTTTTATAGTTACATTTCTGATATTCAAATACTGTTATGTACTTATATTTATATATTTTCTCTGTACTATTTTATGGGGCTACCAAATGAAGGGGTAACACATCACTTAAAATTACTTCAGAGATTTGAACGAATTCTGGGTTTTTCCCGGCATTCATAAAAATTGTCGAACAGAAATAAATATCTCAGGAATCTGTCGCTACAACTTGAATTGGTCGAATGCAATTTCCGATAGCGAAGGAATGTGTTATTCAGATTGGATTTAACGTTGCTAATCTTAATTTTACGGCATTTCCCGGGCACCAAAATTGCCCGGGATTTACCCGTCAACAAGCAATGTGTGCAAACACAAAGTTTCCACGAACACTTACCTATGGAAAATTGTACAAATCCGGGAATACCTGAACTGTTGGCAATGGCTATTCTATCCCAATTTAAACGATATTCCTGTGAAAGATTATTTAACAAATATTGCTAAGTACCTACCCTAGCTAGTTTGCGCGTAGTGGTAATTTTTATCGGCACTAGTTTAACGCGGCGGTAATTTATTTCGATTTTGGTCAGTAAAATTGATGACATTGGCAGTAAAGTTTGGGCAGTAAAATAAATGAAAACGATCAGTAATAAATATATTTTTCGGCAGTAAAATAATTAAATGGGCAGTTAATAGTGGGCAGTTATAAAGTTGCAATTGGTCAGTAACTTGTGAGCAGCAACCTGAGGGCAGTAACTCGTAGGGTTAAAATAAAGATTTAATAGGGCAAACGAAATTTAAACCTAACCCTTACCTAACACACCTTCACATTTTAGTGTTCGTCGTCAAATAACGCGTTTTTTACTTAACTTTTTGGTATGCCATTTTATAAGTTTTACTGCCCACTTAATTGAAGTCTACACGATTATCATTATTGTATAATTGGATTATGTCACAGAAATCGTCGGAAAGCCGCTGACGCGGGTTTCCTCCTTCCGAACGAATAAAATCATACCAACCTAACCTAACCCAACCAAAGACCATTAAAAATGAGATTTTTGTCAAATTCTTTTCATTATTTAAAAATATTAATTTAACTGCCCACATTAACTGCTTATAATAACTGCCCAATGTAACTGGCCAATTTATTTTAAATTACTGCTCATGTATTACTGCCCAATTAATTATTGAACTGCTCCTTTTATGATAAAATTACCGCCACTTTGTATTTTTAGTACTGCTCATGTTTTACTACCAAACTTTTTATTTTACTGCCCAAAAAATATTTTACTGCCCAACTCATTATTTCCACTGCTCAATGTAACTGCTGGGATTTTTAAGTTACTGACCACTTTAATTAGTGCCATTTTTATCACCGCCATTGAACCAGACGTCATCGTAATCCGACGTTCAATCCCGTAGCTTTCACTGTCGTATCTCGATCACGACGTGCATTATGGGAAATGGGCGTACCCAATCGCATTCGATTAATATCGTCGATGTAAGTGTAGTAGCAGTGAAAGAGTAAATGTGCCTTACATCAGTTTAATATTGCTGTTATGTTCTGACTCTATTTAAGCCATAGCGCGATAGTTATCGCTTTAAAGATAGCAATATGCAGTTTTTATGAAGCGTTTAGTGCGAAACTTTTGCTTAAACTTCTATTGTACTACGATAGTTAAGTTGATAAATAACGCGCTAAGGCATAGATAAAACTAAAAAGGCTTGGTAAGAACGAATGTAATGTCCAAACACGACATATAATTATTATTGAACATGTGCTCAATCATTTTCAAATAGAACAGATTAAAATTTAATGTGACAGACCTGAGTGATAATGTTGTGGAATACACATGAAGCTTTTTATAACTAAATTAATGAATGCCAAAATTAAATTTATGCCCAGTGAAGTGGTCTGATAACACTTAATGGTATGTTATTAATTACTTTATTACGATCAATGATATTCGAGCACAAATTAAGATTTATTCTTGACACGTGTGCAGTTAATTTGCTGTCCTTAATCCCGATATTTGAAGTGCTACGAGTATAATTTAGGTATGTTAAGCAATTTTATTGTGAGTTTACCTAGGTTAAAATGGCTTTATAACCTAGGTATGGATTAAAAAGATTACAGAATAGTCTAGTTAGCAACACTAGCCCATTAAAAGTATTTCAGCTCGGTTTACAGTTTTCTTAAATTGGTTCACATTTTAAGCAGTTATTTACGAATAATTAGGTACTTTGCGAACTTGACGACTCTACAATCTTTCCACTGGGGATTTTGGATAATTAATAAATTTTGAAAGTCAAATGAAGATTCTTCTCAGGATTCAAGTTAATTGGACCTTGACGAATACTGGTATATTTTAATGAGTAAGAATTTAAGGTTTCATTTGCGATTTCAAATCGATTATTTGGCTTCTTATATTTTCAACTTTTTATTTGTTTTTGTATTTTATTTTACCTTGACCAATTTAGACCTCATGTTTTACCTGTGTATAACGAAGAAAAACCTCCTCAAAACTAAGTGACCAGTGTTCTCTACTACGCCCATTCCTTACAAATATTTTTTGTGTTATCAGTGTTACCGACGGCATTATCCAACACCTATTTACAAAGCATGTTATAATATTTTGGTATCGCCATCATGTATTTAAGGAGAGACCTACAAGCTTCTGGCCAAACCGGAACATGGTTCTTGTAATGCGTTTTATTTAAAATACCCGTAGTTAACATACCTACTTTCATATCAATAAATTAATCAAAATCTGTAGGTACTGTGTAAAATATTAAGCTATTATTAATCCTACTTTATCAAGCGGTGTGCAAGTAATTCATAATAAAGTATTATATAATCAATACTGTACGTAATCTTATATAAACAATCTTAGTGCTACAATGTTTCATCAGAAAATGTAGTACCTAAAACAGAGCAAGTAGAATTGTGTTAATAAGACATATCGATGGAGAATAACGAATATAATTCCTTTTATATCTGGATTGTATGTAGTCAGCTGGCGAAACAGGTGTTGAAATATTTGTCTCAAACGAGTACCTAGTCGTTCGGGTCGTACCGTCGTAGCCTCAGCACATTATGACACTCAGGACTGGTTTCAACGAATATAAAACATCCAATGTTTATGAATATTGCGTC
The DNA here is from genome assembly GCA_001278395.1 of Lerema accius. NCBI lineage: Eukaryota > Metazoa > Arthropoda > Insecta > Lepidoptera > Hesperiidae > Lerema > Lerema accius. The sequence goes on from LGAG01000466.1 coordinate 46,229, forward strand.
TTGTAATGTTTTTGACCTTTTTACAAATAAATATTTTGTTGCGTTGCAAATTTTATGAACTTTAGTTTAGTTAAAAATTGTTTGTGTTTTCGCTATTTGAGACCTTTTTGCAGCTTCTGTTTATAATCTTGTTTACGTGCGTCATATCTAATTAATTAGTTAAAACTTAAAATTAAAACTCATTACACTAAAATGTTGCAATTTAAAGCGGAATATTTTTGAACAAACTTTTGAATGATGAGGTTAACTAGAAAAAAAAATATCCTCCTTTTACCTCTAAGAAAAGAACGCTGATTTTTAGATGGTGGAAATGTCATTCAAACATTTAATTTTAACATTTCTAATGTGTGTTGAGTGATGATTTTATGTTAGTTATTCTTTAACATTATGCTGAAATGTTTAATCATATTTATTTTATAGGTGTCGTATTATATTGCGCGGTCATTATCATATTTATAACATTAAAGATGAAATGTCACAAGTTGAGGACGTGATATCTTTGTCCCGGCACAGTATTTTGCAAATAAAACGTCATTCGGTGAAGGACATAGACTAAAGTACATTTTCACGAGTAGGTACCAGCCAGTAGGTACCCGATCATGAGAAAAATGAACGAAATTTCATTTAGTAGTAGGTATGTAATGTATATCTAATGACAAAATTCACCAACCAAGATTTTATAATCTTTAAATATTGACTGCAAGTTATACATCCCAATAGCGATGTGTGTTATGTTCATTCATCTCACATTAGTTCCGAATAGTGAACATAGGATTATCGCCCCCATAAACCTGATCTATTAATAGTTAACTGTTAGGTCATTTATAGCTAGGTGCAGTATAAACAACACATTCATTGACTCGTTTTAAATATTCTCTAGAGATGTGTGTACAGCCTATTCAATGACGAAGGAGGCGAGGGCTGATAGAAGTCTATGGCCTCTGGAAGACCCAATTCCATTCCGTAAACGTACATAGGTACTAATTATTATTGTGTATTAGACAAACAGACCCATAAAAAAGAATATATGGAGCCATCCAGGTCAAAAGTAACGAACGTAAATATAGAGCAGCTCAAAGATAATGAAGACGGCCGCCCGGTAGTATAGGGCGAGCGATGACAGATTTTTGTTCGTCACTTACGACCGCTCTGTCTATTCTTTTTTATGGGTCTGTGAAGAAAAATTAGGGATCGTTGGAAACGTCTATTTTTAATTGATTATATGCTATGTGAAGTCGCAATTGAATATAGCGCCATTTAAACGATAGATTAGCGATATCTAAGATACGAAGTTATGAACTAAAAATAACAATAGTGGAATGTCGGGTGTTAAATAAAATAGTGATGGCTTAGCACATAAAAATAATGCTCAGGTTAAATTCATATTTAAGCATGATTTTTCAGTTCTCAGATCCAAGTTTTTGAATTATATCTTCTACCGATTTGTGTATAAAAGACAGTATTTTCATATCAAATTATTTAATAGGTTTTGCGAGGTCGGGTATTTCTGCTAATGCGCTAATGACCTAAGACGCTAACGGCTATGCTAAGTGGTCACGCAACCAGTCTATTGACAATACACGTCCATAATTAAGTCGGATGACACAATAGCTTCTATAAATGAAGTCGGAACCGTTGCAATATCAAATCAATAAATTTTAGTTATTGGTTTGGAACTTACAAGGCTAGTAGACCACAAATATTGTGATAAGTTAGTGCCATGGACAGATGAACAAAATTTTGTTAATTTTAAATTACCTACCTAACGAAGGTCGCATTCAGAGTTTGCGAATTCGCCTTATCTTGTTTAAACAGCACCTGTACCCTAATATCGTGAGCTTGAACCCAACGATAATAATTTCAATAACTTCAAGGTGGAAATTATTACAATAATCTAAACTGCAATGTAATTTTGTAGATGAACATACTTAGTTACATGAGTAATTAAATAATATTGTTATTAACTCGTGACATAACGACTGAGGTTGCAATGCATTAATTATGTCACGCAATTATTTCATATGATTTATTTAAAAATATAACCGTGTCATATCTAGAAGGTCGTAATCATTTTATCAGTTAACTTGACGACCTGTTTTTATTTGTTTAGTGCGTTTGATTTTTTCCTTTTTAAAATTACATGTTTCGTGTGATGTGTCGTTCCTAGGTTATTTGCTTTCAGAGAAATTGAGATGATTTTCTTATCGTCTTGTTTAGATAAGTACAGCGATACCAACATTGCATATTTCCGTATACCTACTTAACTATTATTGTGATAGTAATGTAAGTACAAGTATCTAGAGGGCAATCCGGAGTAACTATTTGTCTCTCAAGTTTTCTGAATACTGAGTTTTTCCCCATAATGTAGGTAGATGTTGATAGAACTATTTACAACCTTTTAGACTCTTAGAAATGATTTACCATGTGACAAGGTCCGTGTCACAGCCGTTTCGAATTCGAAAATCAATTGAATTTTAATCAAAATACTAACGATAACTTAAACCCTATTTCTGTTATAAATGTCATGAAAGTAATAAGTTATTCCTTTTATCCAACCTTAACCTTTAAAATAAATTTTTGAACACAAATGATAAAAGTCTGTTTTAACTTACGACTATACACAGGAGATGTCAATTTGTACTTCTAAGGACCAAGTTGGGAGAATTCATTCATTTTCCATATTCATTAACCATAGGGGACGGAGTGATGCATATTCATCGTGGCGCCTCATTTCAAAAACCACCGTTCCCTGTTTACGCTCATTTCACGCATTGAGCTCTTTCACCCAGTTAATAACCATGCCTGTTGTCAGGTTTCACAATCTCGGAGACAAAGCACTTGGTGAATATTTAATGTTTTTGTTTTAAATGTCAATTTTCTTGGAGCTCAAAAGTTGGTTGCTTAAATTAAACTTGACCGTGTCATGAATATTCAACTGAGACGGCTATGTGACCAGAATCACAGCTATAATTACGCTGACACGTATGGACAGCCGTAAAGTTACGTGTTTTGTTAACGTTGCAGCAACTGAGTATGTGAAACACAAGAATCGATTTCATATCTTTAACAACTAAATTATTTGTTATATCAATGTTTGTTTTCCTCGAAATATTACCACGCTTTGCTTACTTAATGACTGTTATAAGTAGGTAATTGATTACACTTAATATGCTAACAAAACTTACATCATGAGGCGATAATAGATTGTTTTGTCTTAATTCGTTGTTGATTCAATTTACTTAATATAATACGTGTACGTAATATTAATTTATTTTATGTTGATCTTCCCAACAAGTTTATTTTCGACAGTAATAAAAAGGGGAATTTAATGTTGTTTCGCACGTCATAAAATAGGCTCGCGCCGTAAAAAGAACTGTCTTTCAGGAGTCAATTTGGTAGCGTTGTAAACCTTACTTTTTATGGTCATTGGAGTCTTTCATTTTTGTGCTGTAAACAGTAAACATGATGCAAGTAACGTCGTTCATTTCAATAGAAATGTTGTCTTAATTGGAACGGAGAAATTGGATGAATAAAGCGACCTTTTATCATCTAAGAAATTGATTTATTATGTTGGTAAGCGTTAGGTATAAAGTTGTAAACTTAAAATCCGACTGCTGAAAAATCACGCTATTAACGCCAAACAACATTACGTAAATGTAATTTTTTTAAATGTGATAAACATAATACGTGAGTAGTCCAGTTTTCAAAGAAACGCTCGCATAAATAATGGTCAAAATTTACACCTTCTGCAGTCGGGTAAAAATACGATCAAAATTTCATTAAACAAGTGTCAAACTTTATAGTACTACTTTGCTGTATCATCTATAATGCAGATATATGATGCACATTATACTCATAAAATCCCATAGTGATATGCAGTCGGCATTGTGAGTTGAGATTATTACCCTCTGTTCCGCTGTTCATTGGATTCGGAACAGTGTGCGGAATTGAAAGGAATTGTTCGGATTGAACGGAAATGCTTGTTATGGGTTCGTATTTGAATGAACTTCAGCTGGTTCCGAGGCAAATCTCCATTCATTATAAGAAGGACGATACGTAATTAGTACTTCTTGTGAAATGTGAATTTCATAATAAACATCTTTATTGTAGCTATTTAATTTCGAAATTATAAATGTGAAAGTTTGTGAGTATGTTTGGAGCCTATTTGGATGTTTGTAATTCCTTCATGCGTTAAACATTGAACGGATTTAGGCAAAATATGGCACATAGATGATACACTTCAAGGAATAGGCATAATGATAAGTTTTATCCCGATTGTAGGTTTCCTTGGGATCGCGCGCGTCCTCTAGTATGTTATGAAAACAGTTGGCAGTTGTCATTCCGAATTTGGCCTTCGATTATATTATTAATCATCGGAGAACACGCACATCTACAGTGCCATAATTTTACCAAGATACAACGTTTTGTTGAATTAAAGCTTGTGGAATCGGATCTTGTTGATACCCTTTCAGCATGTAAAGCATTATATAATGACAATGTCACTTGCAACTTTTTAATATGATAACAAATTCATAGCACGTTATGATAGAAGGCAGGTCAGCTACTGTTAGCAATATAATGCAGCAAGTCTTACAGCATGTTATTATAATCTTAATTTATATTAAGGAAACTAGAACTTTCGTCTTCAGTCTGACACGCTAGAGAGTCATTAAATCTGTATACATGCAGTGTCACGTTAATTAAGTAAGCCTTTCTATGCTATATCTAGTTGTTGAACCTTAAATATTAAGTATGCCGGCTTTTATACTAGAAACTAGATTTTTGAAAGGTTTTTCCCTGCCTAAACGCTTTTGAAAAGGTTTGCCATTAGTTAAAACTTAATTGCCACTACTACGACCAGAAACAGATACATTCATTGCTCTGTGACTACGACAAGCACGACATGATAATGTTAATACTTTGTTGTAAAATTTGGTCACTAGCACCTACGACACAAGGTTGTGATAAAAACACGGTACCTATAGCCTAATATCTTCTTATATTTCTTGAATACAAGTTCTACGATAGATAATCCAGATAAGCTAGGTTAAAAGCATTTTATCTGTTAAGTAAAACATTAAATCAATAAAGATTACATAGAATCAGACCGTTATAGTAAGAGATTTCATTGTGATGAGACATCACGAGTTCACGGCTTTTATCACGGTCACGAAATTCATTTAATTTTTTGTGATATCAAAGAAAATAAATTTTAACTTATGTTTTTTTATCAGAATCTCACACATTTAAATACTGCCCTATTTTTAAAAATACAAGTGATGATAAGTTGCAAGAAGCAAATTAGAAGTTGGAACTTAAAAATATTCATTTATTTTTTTCAATAAACATAAATAGCTTATAATTAATAATTCAGAATTCCCATTATTTTATTTCACCATCCCACAACTTTTCTTTGATAAACGCCTGTCAGCATTAAATAGCAAGTTGAAAACTTTGAAGTAACCTTTGAAGCACCTTAAAAGTTCCCATGACAGCTGAGTTGCAAAAACCGCAAAGTACCCTTAAATTAAGGGAAGACGTGACTGAGTGACGGAAGGGACTGAATTTTGAATATTTGTAACAAATCTTTTATCTCATAGCTCTTTTGTGATCGAAGATATCATGGTATTTTTAAGCTTCCACTTTATATTATATTATTATTTATTTATATAGACCACAGACCCAAAAAAAGAATAGACAATTAGACAGAGCGATTGCTACTTATTAAGTGACGCACAAAAATCTGTCACTCGCTTGCCCTATACTACCGAGCGAAAGGGTTCATAATGGTCGAAATGCTACATATTAACTTTCGTCACTTTTCGGTTTGATGGCTCCGTATATTATTTTCTATGGGTCTGTGATACATACCTTAAAAATTGTGTAAAATACATAATTGTAATTTTAAATAACCGCTATGTAAATGATATCAACAGCACAACGCGAAGCTACACTCATGCATATCAAACGCATGTTATTCGTGAGAGACTATGAATCCCGAAGCTAACGGATTTAAACCGATTCATTGACCTCAATACCTTTGCAACTTGTTATCCGGGTTTATATTTATTTACTTTGTTTTTTCTATTTATTGCTTGTGGTGCAAAATTAAAACATTATTCTTCACACAAACTAACGATAGAATTTCTTTTTATTTATCATTCTATCCTCTTCACCGTTGTTCATGAAGAATACAAACGTTTTTAATAACCAAGACGGTAAATTGTATTGGATATTTTATCATAAATAATTATTAATTAAAATTTTAAACATTTATAAGTAATAATTACAGTAAGTAACATGCAGTTCAATAAAGCCCTGAAACATTGCTAATATAAAAAGAATTCGCGATGTGGGTCAATATGCTGATAAGACCTCTTATCAAGAATCGATGTCGTTATCTCAAGCATTTTACTTTATTGCTATTTTTATTATACTGTTTCTTTATGTTATGTTAGCCAAGCGCTTTATTTTAAACATTTCCTATTACTCATACTGCATTTTAGGTTCGTGTAGTATTACGGATATCAAATTTCTTGTTTCTGCAAACGATGTTCACTTACGAGTTCCTAAGACAGCGTATGAGTCACCTAATGACTCAGCGTCAATATTATGATCAAAGTCACATAGTTAGGTACTTAATTATACTTGAGTTTAATTACATCAGATTCTGCGTGCATAACCAGGTAGTACTACTTCTAAGGGACATCTCAGGGTCATTTCCCATTTCTTGGTTAATTTGCTTGTTGAACATATAAAATCACACTCGAAATATGATTGTTCCAAGACTCATATTTCCCAATCCATTTTTTTTATTACAATGCAAAATTTCTGGTGATTTATACACGTAAAGTAATAAAAATAATTACTTTCTACTCTTGTATCGAAAAAATTACAAACCAAAGAACCCTTTATTACAACATTAGGAACTACATAAATGCAGAGACTCTAAATCAAGACTCCTTAGACTTAATGTAAAGTTAATTGACTGACGATTATTAATGTAAAGTTAATTGACTGACGATTATTACGTCCTTTATTTACTGACACGTAACCTAACATTAAGTTCTAACCAACTCACATAGCTAACTTCCTCAAAATGTCGTCTGTAAATAAACTATGTACTTACTTCCTATATTTTAGCGACTCAGTAAGCTTAACATTTCACTTCGTCGCGGAAGGTCTGTGACCTACAATTTTGTATCCGTATTATTCCCCTTTTATATTCTAAGACGTACACAAACGCGATGTCAATACTGATGGCATCGAGACGTGATGCGTCGCACGAATACGTTTCACTACGAATTTCGATTTTAAAAGTAACACTGAGTGCATTCTGTACGAACGAAACTTAATTTTCTCGGTCAAGATGATACTTTGTTCTAAGATTGAATATTAAAGTATTCGAGAAGATAATCTACCCCTATTTAAGATGTGACCTGAATTATCTAGGTTTTGAAGGAACCAGATGAATTCCGTTAGTGCAAAGAGCAATTACTTAGATTTACCTACGTTTTGTTAAAATTCTCAAATTGTGTTAATTCGAATAAAATAAAAACATTTTTTTTTTAATCATGGTGTACTTATTATGTCACCAGCTATATTCCTAGAAAACTTATAAACTCGCGGATCTTGATATTTTCCGTTGGCATACATGACACAAATAAATTACGTAAAGTACACTACATAAATATAGATACAGAAAAAGTATTTGAGTTAAGTAAAGTGTTTGGCTATGACACACAAATCTGTTTATATTTTGCTATTCAAATAACACCGTACTTAGGTACATTTTATCTGTGGTTATCAGCGCAATCACTTCCGAATTCACTAACATAGCATCGTAAAATGTTGTTTCGATAAGCCACGAGTACACTATTTATTTCATTCATTTATGATAATGTATGTATTGTAAGTAATCATAAAAGATATAGCTACAACCATGTAAGCGGAGCTCTCATAACATTTTATGAATAATGGCTTCTCCGTATAAGATCCGAATGAATAAATCCATCTAGCCAAGCCAGTTTCCTGAATACTTAATTGTAAAATAGATACATATTTTAAGTTTTACATATTCCTTGAACCAACCTTACATTTACCTGCACTTCTTGAAAGTTATTTTAAATGTAGGTAAAAAGAAAATGTCCGATTTAAATAAATATATTGATTTAACACAGACAATCGCAGCTTTACGTAACTTCATTATAAAGTTAGATATAGTCATCATGGTATCAAATTACGAGTATCTGATGTAACACCGATGAGTGGTAAATGTAACGGAAAGAACGAATATTGAAACCGTCCGGGTTTCAAGAATTCTATTGTTCAAAAAATTCAATTCTCTGTAGGTACCAAATTACCTACTCAGGCTGTTACTGCTTATTATGATTTCGTGTATAAAATTTTCGTTTTAGCGGTGATATTTATTGGATTTTCCTATTACTTTAGTTTCAGGGAATTTCTTTCTCTAGGTTGATTTATTTTTAACCGATTGTGCTAGAAAGGGGATAATGTTTTTGGATATTACTCTTTTAATGTTATTGTCCACTATATTATCATAGATAGCTAAACTGAGCTTTACCTATTTCACAGTATTCCTTTACATGTCAATGAAAATGTCTTACAATCATTTAGAAGGTGTAGGAGACATACTTTACGAGCTTTGGAATTAACATCTTTCATGTTGAAAATATTATTATTATTACCCATACCACCACAATCTAAATATTTCGGTGCCTGTTTCACAACATAAGTAAAATATTTTCCCAAATAACACAAACTTCCTTCCAACCCTTGCTCAAACTTGCCAGTAACATAAACAGAAAGGGCTTGTTGCTTCAGTTTTGAGATAAATATGCGAGACATGTCCCGCTATTACGTGAGTAACTTTATGGAAATATCCGTAATAGGTAGATATTAGGGTAGCAACTAGCAACACACATCAATAGATTTTGTTTGCTATTATTATTAGTCATAAAGGTTATGAGTAAAGTGCTTTACAGTGTAAAGTTTATGTACCCATGTGTTTACATAAAAATAGCCGATAATAATACAGTAGGACCTACGGAAAGGTTAGTACATAATTGTCATCCACATACAGTAGAACAATCAAAATAGAATAAAACAAAAGAACTGGCAATAAAAGCCTTAGAAAACTAATCAACACCACAAAATCAAAAGCCTTGATGTAGTTGTAAGAGATATATACGAGTACTTGCTTACATTAAAGTATTGACGTAACATAATGAAGTACCTAATGAGTTATTAATCAAATTTCCTTCACATAACTGGTTCTCTCGTAAATTTAAAAATACGGCAGTATTTTTTCAAGTAGCTACATACCCATTACGAATATTTTGCGAATTTGACACACTTAAACTCGTAATGTACTTATGTAGTTTGTGCTCACAACAAGAGTGTGACGTCGCATAATTTACATTCAGGATGTCAGTCACGTTCGACGGCTAGTGTTCGTACTTCGTAGGACAATACGGAAGCCTTATTCTTGACTATTCTAGACTACGTAACTTGCTTCTTTATTATTTGGCTTGCTGTTGGTTCAGTCATTTTGCAGCTTGCACTTAAATATGTGGAGGACTCAGAGCTTATAAATCAGTTTAAATATGCTTGGGATTTACCTAAGTCAGTATTGTTTGAAATAACAAGTTTAGAAATATAATATTTGGCTGATGTATTTCCATTTGTTGATCAATGAACCTCAAACCTTCCGTGAATACAGCGTTTAAAAAAAAGATAATTGAACTTAATTCCCGCTCTTGCAGCCTCTTCACTAATATGTGAAAGCTACACGAGCATTTAAGTAATAAAATATCATCTTTTATTACTACAATAACAGGATATTATCATACTTGCTTTTCTTGGAAGTTTTCCGTTTCCGTGCCTATATTGCCATTAAAAGGTAGGGCAAGGGTGTCGTTAACCGCATGACGAATACAATTAGAGAGAGTGAAGCTCGTTTTACGTCATTCAAGTTTCTAACTCGTCCACTCAACACGTCCTGGGCTAGGGAATGTGACCGCGACTAATATGGAGATGTTTCCGTAAATCCGCAGTGATCTTAAGTTACCTAACTATCTTATTAGCAATAAGTTGTAAATTTAAATTCACTCCCTTATTTGGCTTTATCTTTAAAAGTTTACCTGACAGACATTGTTCTGCAACATTCTACATTTTTCAGAGTTACAGTGGAGTTTTTCAAGATTTTTTTTATAAATCTTATCCACACAAATTCAAACATAAAAAATGAAACCCGTTTAGCCGTTCTTAAGTTACAGTAAGTCAAACAAACAGGACAATTTTAAGTGTTTTGAAAGACATTTTTACGTTCTCCGTTTTGTCAAGCAACTGAATTAAAATATAGTTAAAAAATTGTAATTTATTACGTAAATTATTACGTAAGGCTATAATTATATAATGTGTTCATTAATTTATAATCTATATTCTTGATATTACATCATTGTATACTTAATAAATTATTTATGAATACAAAATTAACATTTTTGAATCGTGGCAATAAGGTAATTTTAACTAATTTTAATGCCATTAATTCACGGAACGACATTCTTATTGGTTACGAAAGGATTATAATGATTTAAATTGCATAATAATAAAGTATTGTTCAAAAGTTTAAAATAAATAACAGTGCCTAGAAATAGTACGTAATGAAGTAGGTTTTAGATGATACATCGCGAAGTTATTAAGTTAGGCACTTAATTCGTTTCGGCTTCGGCACGTTATTAATATGCATTTTACTTCAACACATCGATCAATACCTTTTAAAGTATAAGTGCACGCCATATACAGAAGATCTAATGATGAATACTATTATGGCCATCAAGCCATTTCCAGTGAATAGTGAATGATAAATTATTGGTCTGCCATCAAATAAATTGCAATCTACGTACCTTCAAAAAATTCCTAAAAATCAGAAATTTGCGCTAAATCATGGAATTTCCTTGGTAAATAAGACTCAATTCATAAATGATGTTACTTAATTTAATGATTTTTTGACATCAATGCATAACAAAGAACAAGAAACGAAAAACAAATACTGACTTAATAACCATAGCAACCCAATACAGCCAATAAGGTTATGTTTGAATTGACTCGGTTTTTTCAGTGCAGTTATTTTGGGGAATCCACAAAAGAACTTTAAATGAATAGCGGACTATTTCAAAGTAAGTGTCGTTACTTCGCGTTTATATGACATTTCATGTAAAATAATAAGTTACTTAACTATGTAATGAGTTATGATGTAAACATAAATATTCTTATGTCTAGACACATTAGTGTCGATTGCAATTCAAAACTAAATTACCTGTTTTATTGACATTCATTAATATAATGTGCAATTACCTAATTTAGATCTTGTAGCTGATACGTCAGTAATTTAAGCTCAGTTAAATTTAATATTATCAAACATGATACAAAATATACCTAATCAACTTTATTGAGAAATCAGAGTGCAGTTTGGAATTACACAAATTAATTTAACGTGTATGTTATTACTGTTTTATGACTTTGATTGTCAGTACCTACTCGTATCTATTTATATTGCGCTCATATAGTTTAGTGGCATAGATCGATCCTAAATGATCGTTTTCACTATCTACAGTCGGGAGTTTATCCTAGAAATAATAGTTCAACAGGTTATGCAATTAATGATATTTATTGTTACAGTGTTAGAGATGGTCTGAATGTGGAAGAATGCGGTGGTTCAGGAAGGGTGAGCCGCCGCGGCTGCTCGCCGTGTCTCCTGAAACGGAACCACGCTGTTCTAGAAGATCCAGAGTTGGTAAGTTTTATTTCTGACTCTTCATCATTATTGACGTCGGTTTTTATCGAAAGGATTGTTACAAAAGTTAATCATTCTTTTTTTCATCATTTCAGATATGTCTCCAGTAAGATACCCTCAGCGAAAGAGCAGCAGCAGCTCAGTGGAAACAAACTTCTACAATCTGAGCGACCAAATAATTATAGTGGAAAAATCACCACACCCGCATCATCGCGGTGGTGAAACTCCAGTCACTCGCCGCGTGTCCCTGCAAAATGCTTCGACGTCACCGCAAGAAAGTTATAGTACTAGTCGTAAAAACCGTGCGGGCTCTTTAGAAAAAGAGTATATGGTATATAGAGAAAAGAGAAATCCGTTACTTGACAAAGTGAAAAACACAAAGTTATCATGTTTCAAATCCAACGGTCCGTTACGTCACGACGACGCTGCTTCCACCTCCGGGAGTGATTGCAGTGGCTTTGGACATGTGGAAGAAATGGGCCAATGTCGATATTCTGGAAATTATCCCGATACACATACGGAATTCGAGAATCATAATCCTTGGGTTAAAATGCCAAATTATGAGGACGATGTATTTTTTGCCAAAACTGTTCCTAGTCCTGTAGAGTGTAACTGGAGGGATGGCAAATCTTTTACGAATAGAGGTGCCAGATGCTATAGCTCTGGCTCCGAATGCGATCGATATCATGCAATACCAAAAGCTGGTGCAAACCTCTCTAAGTCGAGCGACCAAATTTTTAACGATGATTATGAGCGATATGAAGACATCCCAGTTGCAATGAAATCTGATAAGAAGACTGATAAGTATAAGGTTAAAGATGATAAAGACACCATTGGACCCAGTTCATGCCTATCGGCAAAATTAAGAGCTATGTCGGATAGATATTTAAAATCATCTACGAATAAATTTTTCTCGAAACTTTATAGACAAACAGGTGACGAAGAAGATGACACCATACCAAAACCAACTGTTAGTAAAAGTCGGAAGAAGAGAGGTGGTGTAAAAGCAAAATTACGGAGTTTTTCTTACGGAGCTTTACCAGGATTAGATGAATTTCAAAAAAGTCATTCCGTTTTTCATGATGACGTATACCAAGTATCATGTGATGATGAAAACATCTTAATACAAGACTGTGAAGATGCAGATTCCGGTATACTAGTCAATGAATCTGCCGCTTCCTCTTTATTCGACAGTGACAGAATATCTTCACGTTGTGAAAGTTCAGCTTCACAAACAAACTCTCAAATTCCATGTCATGGCCGAAGCGTATCAGGAGATCAAACGTACATTAAATCTCGAATGTCGAATAGAAGAAGCCGAGAAAGAAATGATTGTCTAAAGCCAAAGCTTCGACATAATCAAAGGGCTCTGTCATTAGATCGAAAAGAAATATTGAGGCGAATGCCAAAGAATACTGAATACGCAGAACCACAATACCTCCAACTTACCGAAAAACAAAAGATGCGTCAAAGAGATGCCAGCCAGGGAGATGCTGGAATTCCTCCGATTCCACCATGTCGTAAACCATCGAGAGGTAGTTCTGATAAAACGCAATCTGAATTTAAAGTTGTAAGGATAATGAGAAGGAATGCTTGTGATGAATTAGGTATATTTATCGCAAAAACCAAACTTTCAGATGAAGGGCACGTGGGATATTTAGTTGCTCATGTAGTTCCCGGTGGACTAGCTGCTAAGTACGTTTTGATTTTGTATTTTATAATTTTTTTTTAATTACACAATCTAAGTCCTAATATTCTAATATATTTACTCTTGTTTTTTTCAGAGAGGGCACTTTACGTGTCGGTGACGAATTACTGAATGTCAATGGTCGACGGTTACGTGACCTTACAATGTCGGAAGCCAAAGAAGCTCTGAGATCCGGAGCATCAGATATTGACATCGTAATTTGTAGACAACGCGAAAAGACCTCCGCCGAAGTAAGACAGAGACTGCCGCCACCAAGAAATCCTATTTTAATGAGAGAAAGCTCCGTAGATTACGAAAACGCTATTATATTAGGAAAGGAGAAACGTGCAGATAAGTATGACGTCAGGGTAGACCGTCGGCCGTTACAGGACGAATCGGAGTGTAATCGCGTCGCGCTATCAGCAACGGACGAAACGAGCGACAGCGCGACGAGTGCACATTTCCTGAAAGGTCAGAACGCGACATATAGCAGTATGAATAACAAGCTACTGCGTCGGCAGGTAGTGAGTTACGCGGGCGCGAATAAGGACAATCTCGCTCTCAGTTGTGCCGGTGACATAGTGGATGTGGACGTACCGGATAGTGCCGGAGACAGGACTACGGATAAACATGATAGTGAAAGTGACATGCAAGCTCCAGCAGCTAACTTCTGCACGCTTCCCCGGAGACCACGTGCGCCGACACACACGTACCACACAATCACCTTTGAAAAAGGCCAGGGGAAGAAACCGCTCGGCTTCACCATTGTGGGAGGACGCGACTCTCCGAGAGGTCCTCTTGGCATTTTTATAAAGAGCATCCTCCCACAAGGGCAGGCAGTCGAGGATGGAAGGCTTAAAGCAGGTTAGTTAATTTAAAATACGTGGAATAATTTATTTTGCTGTATTTGTAATTGGAATGCTATTTGATAAGAATCGCAAGTTAATATTATGTATCTACCGATTCGGAGAATGGCATTATATCCATGCCAGTGTATTTTATCATAAAAATAAATACGTTATTACAGCGATCTGAACTGTACTGATTAATAAATAATAATCAATTAATACTTAATACCTATAATTATTACTAATATGTGTTATAGGAAATGGCTTCCCTGCATAATTTATTCACTTTCTGTTGCTTGCATAGATTTCTTTTTCAACAGTCCCAAGTAACGTATAAAACACGTGTATAAACAAACGACGGTGACGCGGAGCCTATATAAATTAACATACCAAATACAGAAAGGTTTAATCGAAATAGTGTATTTAAAGTTAGGGTGTTTAAACTTAAAGTTAATAGGGCCGTGTGTTTTTTTTCAGGTGATGAAGTTTTGGCGGTAAACGGACAAGCATGTCATGAATTAGCTCACGTTGAAGCCCTGGCGTTGTTCAAAGCGGTACGAAGCGGCTCCATCGAGTTGAGAGTTTGTCGACGAGTAAAAAATGCACAGTAAGTACTATTAAGTAGTGGTACAATTAGTACATTTCGGCATGTTTTATACTTTTTTTTTATATCAATAAAACAAATATATACATAGCAAATAAGCTTGCTGTCTGCCTGTCGCTCATGAACATCTGTGACAAACCTCGGAACGTTTTTTAGCTAGTAAAATGCAAACCGAAATTCGTAATCCATTTGAAAACCGTAATCAAATAAAATGCTCTTAGTAGAGGATTTCTTGTGTCCTTGTATAACATGCTCGGAACTGTAGTACAAAATACTAATCTACCTGGAATATAAAGCTAATAATTATGTATTTATTTTTTCAGATCCACCAAAGCCAAGTCGTGCACCGATCTACTGAATGACGACGACTGAAGTTCAAACGACAGCATTAACTGATATGTATTCACGATACTTATTTTCCTTATTCAATTTGAAAATATAGTATTATGAACGAAATTGTAGGTATTGTAAAAAAAATGTGAGAATAATCAGAAGACAGAAATAAAATGTATGGTACAAAAATCATAATCATTAGTAAGCAACGTTCTAACCTTAAGGTAAATTAATTATTAGATTTGTGTAAGAGTGTATTGCGGCACGTAGCTAGTATGATACCTACTAAATTATTAGCGAACAATAGAAAAATCAGTATTTACAAACCACATTGAATTTAATAAACATTTTGCTTTGTTATTACCTATTAAGTAGCGTATTGACGTGCTAAGGTACACTTTGACGTATTTCATTAACATTTCTAAAAGGATAAAGATCTTTTGTATAAATATGTCTATAAGGAAACATTTTACAGCTGATTAATTGTGTAGTTCAGTTGCCTTTCAAAATAAAAAATAGAGTTTAATTTTAATGAAATGTGACAAAACTGTTTTTAATCAGTTGTGTTGGCCAAAGTTATACCTGTTATTTTTATCAGTGGAAAATAATTTGTATGATTGATTTATGTTGTCTTATGTTCATGGATTCATTAATTTAATGGTTAGTTATTTTACTTAAATAAATCTTGTGACTTTAGTATTTAAAAGGGCGTTGAAAACAGCTCAAGAATCTTTAAGTTTCACGTAGAAATTAAAAATGCCAAAAATATACAAATCACTAAAGATGTATTTAACGAAAAAGTGCCATTGTTTTTATATATTTGTGTTACATAATCATGCACTATTATTCTTAAAAGTTTTCCTTAGCAACATTTAATACACTCGGAGTTGAGGGTCTCTTCATCAACAACCCATAACTGTC